>CM072166.1:3280252-3460348 GCA_036850595.1 Rhyacichthys aspro | reverse complement strand
ATTATGTTTGCAAAAATGAAAGGTCAGTCATAATGTAAAGCCTTTCATTATCTGAAAATAGATTGTGAGATATTAAAAAAAGGAAAAAAAAAGAAAAATCGACAAAGTATAGTAACAATAAATAAACCAAATAAACCAAAACAAATATAATTGCCCCAAATTTCAAATGGAAATGAAGGAGGAAAGACTAAAGTGTCCATTTTAAGTCTTATTTTTTTACTTAAGCTGATATTTTGATCATTTTCTTTTGTTAAAATGTAACTCAGGCCTAGTTCTTTTCGTCCAAAACTGAAGAGGATGCTGTTTCTGTGACTCGTGTTGTGCCAATCTTTTATATTTTGCCTTTAGACCATGATTTTTAACTAATTTTTAAAATACGTGCTGCTAAATATGGGTAAGACTTGGAAGTGTTAATCATTTTAATGCATTTTACTTTATTAATATCCAATATACATCTCTTTAAATGAACTGCTTCAGACCTAAAGGTGGAAACTAGTTCTATGTCGTCTCACTGTTTGAATTAGAGTTGCATTTTACCTAAAGTTTGTTTTTTTAAATTGGACTGCTCTATTTTGTTCACATAAACTCGAATTATTCCAGATGTTTTTTTCGTTATGGTAGATCCTGTTTTATTAAAAAGCATTACTTGCTCTTAAGCTCTAATGAGATCTTGAATTATGACACAACTCCTTCATCTTAAACCCATTAAACGTCTTGTATTCCTTTTCTTTTCTCCTCCGTGAGTTATTGTTACACATGGGATTATACTCAGTGCTGTGGAGGATCATTATTATGACTGTATTAACCCATACAATTATGAATGTCATGAGGATTATTGATGTCACCAAAAGCAATCAAAAGTAAAGTGGAGTTAAATAAATATATCCCTGTGTTATAATCAAGAGCCTCGCTGGGGTTTTGTAAAGAAAATGAGTCTAATTTGATCCTTTTACACGACGCTGCTCGTCCTTTGAGAGAAGCCGTTCGTCAGGGACACATTTTTGGCTCTAAAAGACCGCTCCAGTGTCTAATGAATCCTTTCTGAAACATGGCGCTCTGAGGTTTCCAGCCAATTAACCCAAAGAGCTGCTGAAACGAGCCGAGTGAGAATAACCACAGCGTTTTAGTCCGGCCACTGTGTTTACTCGGACGTTAAACTGATTCTGTTTATGCTCTAATGCTGTAGTGTCAGAGTCAAAGTGGTGAGGGGCCGCGAGAGTTAATAAGAATCCTTTCAGGGGCCGAAGATGGTGACGTTTGGAGACTTTAATTCAATTTTGAATGTGAGATTTCGTCTTCGTTTGAGTTTGACAAAAGTTATCTTTAACAGGAATTTCCTCCTTTTACGGAAATTGGTTTAAGTTAGATCTGAGCAGGTTTTAGATGGATTTGAATAAGTTTTAGATGGATTTGAACAAGTTTTAGATGGATTTGAACAAGTTTTAGATGGATTTGAACAAGTTTTAGATGGATTTGAAAAGGTTTTAGTCAGATTCCAACAAGTTTTAGATGGATTTGAACAAGTTTTAGATGGATTTGAAAAGGTTTTAGTCAGATTCCAACAAGTTTTAGATGGATTTGAACAAGTTTTAGATGGATTTAAACAGGTTTTAGATGGATTTGAAAAGGTTTTAGATGGATTTGAAAAGGTTTTAGTCAGATTCCAACAAGTTTTAGATGGATTTGAACAAGTTTTAGATGGATCTGAACAAGTTTTAGATGGATTTGAAAAGGATTTAGTCAGATTCCAACTAGCTTTAGATGGATTTGAACTAGTTTTAATTGGATTTGAACAGGTTTTGTCTGGATCAGAACAATTTTATCCATCTTTGTGGCAAAAATCAAATCCACGTAAAGTTAAGAAACGTGTCTGAGACGGTGACTCTGAGGAGTTCCTGGTCCATGCAGTGATTTCCAGAACAGAATCAGGCCTGTTTTTCTTCGTCTTTTTGCCCAAACTTCTCAATCCTCCAATGACCTTTGACCTCGTCCGTTGTTCAAAGAGATTTCTCCAGATTCTTTCATTCTTTTGCTGATATTATGTGTTATGTAGACGCCGGGATATTGCACATTTTTTCCCCGAAACTTTAAAAAACAGATCGATTAACTTCTCTCCTTTCGTTACTTATGAGACTCTGCCTTTCTAAAATGTCTTTATTCCCATTCTTAGACCTAATTAGCTCCTCAGGCTGTTTCTATTTCTTTCTTTTCCAGCCTGTTGTTGCTCCTGTCCTCCAAAAAGAGCCGGTGTTTCTCGTGAAATGCTGAAATCTCATGGTGTTTATGTTTGATTGAGATTAGATTTGCAGACGGATGGTGGAACATGATGAATGAGAATGTATTATCAGTGAACCACAGCACATACGAACGGAAAAAATAGAAACTTGGACAGCTCCTTGACATGAAAATAATGGCTTTCACCCAGACACTGTAAACATGATCTAATTACTCCACAATGTAACTGCACTGGGGCAGAAGACCTACAGTACAGTATGTCATTACCCTATGTGCATTTCTTCATATCAACGCTTTAATGTTTAACTTAAATGAATCTAACACAATATCACTGCCGCTAATCTAGTGTTTCCAAGGTTTTAAAAGTCCTTGAATTGTGGATAAAGTGCTTTAAATTCTGATTGTGTTGCTTTAATAATTCACAATCTCACTGAGTCATTTCCTTCTTAGAAAAGCTCAAAGATTTGGAACCAAAACAAAATCTGACTGTCATTTTTCAGATATGAGTCTTCAGTAAAAAGAGACCAAACTTAAAGGAACACTTCATCCAATAAACTGACATCTTTTTGATCAAACAATTTAAACAAAGGCTTTTTTTTTATGCCACAATGGATTTAAACGAGAAAAACTACACTCGGTTTATATGTTTACTGCTTTAAGGTGCTTGAAAAACATGAAAACACACCTTGAAAGTGCTTGAAAACTTCTGGAATTTGAACTTATAAAAGGCGTAAGAACCCTGATAATAGCTCTCCTGACTGATGGATACGGTCTCTTCTCTCTTCTCACTTCAACTCTTCTTCTTTAAATAACATTCTTTCCTCCAGCTCTGTGAAGTTAATACGACTCCCGGCCTTGAGAGCGGAATCCAGAGCAGGTCCTATCTGTCTCCGCGGCCTGTTATCTGACGGAAGTGTCCTTCGGGAACCGTATAAAGCCCGGAGAAAGACTGCTTTACGTTGCTGTCACTGCCCAACACGGACAATATGCTGCCTGCTGTTGTTAAGCTCTGCTGTGGAATCTCCTACCCACATCTTAGGAGTATGGCAGGTAAACTCTCATATCCCAGGTATGGTTTGGCCGTGTGTGGGGAAGGCTAATGGGAATTCTTTTGTGTTAGGACTTCAACGCACGGCTGTGGCAGTGATAGGCCAGGAGATCTCACAGCTGCGACGATGGGGACAGATCCAGCAGTACATCCGGACACACACTGGGTTCTTTAACAGCGGTACAGTAAACGCCTCTGCTGAGATGAATTGTACTTGTCAAATTAAAATACCGGAAAAAAATCTGCTTAAATAAGATGTTTGGACTCACATTTATTGGATTATCTATTACCAGACTTCGTTTTGAGACAGATTATTTATCAAAGATCTTGGTCTCAAACTCATTTTTTACTTGGACGTCAAGATCAACCAAGACCACAAGTGGTTTATTCATTGAGTTTTTGAGATTGAATGAAACTCTCAATCATGAATATTTAACAAAAATCTTAAAAAACAACACTCTTTTTTACTATCCCCTTGTTTTATTACAGTATATCCAGCACTGTTACTAAAGCAAACCCTTGAAAAGTGGTTTGTGAAAAGTTTATTTGAATACCTGCTGATTGTTTGTATGGTTCCAGAGGCCAGACTCGCGGATGGAAAGCCCACAAGTGAGAATCAATGGTTTTATCAGCAACAAGGTCGGGAAGCGATGCAGAAAGCCCTCGACGTGCTTCAGGACAAAGACGGGTGGAAGATTGAGATTGCAGAGGTAATGACTAATGGAAATCATGGTGTTTTTTTTTTTCAGATAAAGGCCGGGAGCTTTTATTACTGCGTTCTTCTCTTTAGAGCAACGGCGACGTAATCTGCAGCAAAGTGATGAAAGGAAGCAGGAAGGTTTTCCGTCTGGAGGCGGTTTTAGACGCCAGTGTGGACGAGTTGTACAGTGTGCTGTTCGTTCGAGTCGAGGAGATGCACCAGTGGAACCCAAGCATCCGGCAAATTAGAGTGAGTCTCTGCAAATCCTCAAATCAGAGGCGCTTTTCTCTAAATCTGCTGAACGTGAGAAAACACTCAGACACTTGATGCATGTTTCCACTCGTTGGAAAAGCAGGAGAGAAGCGTCTGATACGTCAACATTGAGTTGTATCTATGTTTAACACGTTGTTTAATGTTTAATGCATTGGATTGTTTAGCGTTCAGCTTTTAATTCTTCATGTAATAGGATTATCCGCTGCAAATGAAAGCTCAGAAAATAAAAGAACAGCATTTGATAAAGAAAAAAACAAAGCTCCCAGAATAATTCAATTCAGCTTAATTAATGTTTAATTAAAAATTTAGTTGTTGGGTCTCTGCAAATGGCACCATCTGTCATAGACTGAAGAAAAATCATCATTTGAATTGCTAATCTTCAAGATAATGGCAGAAAATGCAGGACATTTAGTTTGTTGTGACATTGAAATTAGGAAAATCATCCTCAAAACATTGTCTTTTCATGACTTTCTATACAAACAAATGCACATTAATTACCTTTTGAACTGTATATGGAGCCTGTAAACTTCTTTTGTCATGTCTAACTAGTTTTTTTTAGCTGTTTAATTCATATTTTTGAAAGCATACATAATGTAAAGCCTGTTTGTTTGATGTTTTCCAAAAGAGAGACCACATTAAGATCAATAAGCTTCTGATTTGTCACATATTCGTTGCATTATACTATTATTATTATTATTATACATATCAGAAATAGCACATTCACATTATATTCATCAGTACAATCCACCTTATATTATCCTTTTCATATTATGTAACACAAAGCATGTTTTTTTTCCGCCGCAGGTTCTTCAGAAAGTTGGACCAGAGACTGTTATAACTCACGAGGTTTCTGCAGAAACGGCGGGGAACCTCATCGGCCAAAGGGACTTCCTGAGTGTTCGACACAGCTGCAAACGACAGTCGCGGGTTTATCTGGGAGGAGCAGCCGTTCAGCTCGAGTCCTTCCCTCCGCAAACCGGATTTGTGAGGTAATGACGATCACAGTGGGGTTTAGTCCCGTACAGAGATATTCATGATTACAAAACTCCTCCTGATGACAAGATGCAGAGACGTCAGGGACAAAGTCGTTTAAATGAGTTTCCTGACAGAGCGAGAGACTGTGTGATACGCTGCTATCTTTCAACACATATAACATCAGCAGGAGGTTGGTGCAAATTGAAAAAAAAAATGATTTAAAGGACAGTAATAGAAATGGGCCGTCCTATTTTATTCATGTTGTGAGTAAAAAGAGACGCAAACTAAAGGGAAATATAATAATAATGATGAGTGAAGAGAGAGGAATGATATTTATGGATCAAGAAAGACCTGCTTTTACATAAATAAGTTTTGGTATTGCTCCAAAAAAAACATAAACAAGACCCAAAATGTAAAGAAGTATAAGTCGTAATAGTATAATCAATGAAAATGTTTGACTTTCTCCAAATATAAGCTTAAAAACAACATAAATAGGCTCTATTTTCACTGAACACAAAGGTAAACGTCAATAGGAAGTAAGTAATTGGTAAAATAGCTCTGTCTTATTGGAATAAAGACCACGCCACACTGTACCGTTCTCATTCATATGAAGCTTTTTATGAATAATGGATCTGCAGCCGTTCAACAAATACACAAGACATTTAAGTAACGCAGTGAGTTTGTGTTACTGTGATGTGGAACGCTCGGGAAAGAAGTGTTTTAAAGAAATAGCAGCAGTTTTTCTTTTAACTGTGGAGTACTTTCCCAACTCTGTGTCAAGTCACTCTCAAAATACATTTGAATCTATTACTTTAATGGTTTTCCATGTCCATATTTTATGTAGATGTATATAATTTTCTAGTTCAGATGATGGTTGTAGCTCTCCATTTTCAACACATACTTTACTCTTTACTTTTACTTCCTTTTTCATTTTATTTTTTTTCTAACTCCATAAATGTCACTCACGTTGACGCTTGTGGATGTGGCCCGTTGCGAAGCTGAATTGAAGCTCACTTAACATTTGTAATCATTGTGTACAGTGTGAAGTGCAATATATTTCTAGCTGTAGCCGATTCAAATTGCTCAATCGATTGGAAATAATCTCAGAGTGTGACAGGAACACGGGGAACATCAGGCATCTGAGCTGTTACAGCGTCAACATACTGCTTTCTCCTTCAATTTACAAAACATGCTCCACTCAAGTTGTGGCAAAAACAGTGGCAGATTGACCACAGCAGAAGCTCTTGACTCCCCCTAGTGGTACAAAACGAGAAAACAGAGCTCAGTGGATCAAAAATAAGGAAGAGTTAAAGCCCCACTCCCCGCTTTTCCTTTTTTTTTTGTCCCTGTCTCACTCCACTCTTCTCCAAAAGTAGCTTCAAAATACTAATCCATTTGACCAAACTGAAGTGTAGAGTTTAACGTTAGCTTAGCTGCAATTTTAGCATCAGGACGACAGTATTTATCTGTGTTTTACGTTGCCTCCCTTTTCTCCGTTGATTCTTTTTTCAGCTGTTTCTCTGTTAAAAGACATATTCAGCTGAAAATACACTTTATCTGCAGCTATTTTTCGAGCGCGCCAAGGTTTTCTGTTCCTAAATAGAGGTTTTTATCTATTACAATCCCTTATAATAAACAGTAAATAGATCATAAAGACTGTTTTTTTTCCTTTTACAATAGACTATTTGGGTTTAAACCATTTTTCCAACTAGAAAAGTAAAAATATCGGTCTGTTTAAAGGATTCTTGCTGTAATAATGATGTATTTGGATTGTAGAGCTGAAGACGGACCCACCTGCATCATCATTGAACCTTTAGACGAGTGTCCGACCAGAAGCAAATTCACGTGGCTTTTAAACATGGACGTCAAGGTAAATCCTCTTTCTGCAGGTGTGTTGATAATGAGGCTATTGAGGATGCATTATTATCTTTAAAATTTATGGAAAAATAAATAAATCACAAAGACCTATGCTATGTGAAAATCTCCAGTGTAAATGGATTGAACAATAATGAAGAAAATACAAAGCATCATTAACTTTAATCATGATGATTCCAGGTGGATATTTACACCTGTATAGATTCAGATATTCACTAATGCAAGCTTTTATTACATTTTGAATGTAAGGTTTCATCTTCATTTGGGTCGTACAAAAGTCATGTTTAACTTGAATTAATTTCCTCAAATGGATTTGAACAGATTTACGTGGATTTCAACTGATTTTAGATGTACTTAAACAGGTTTTAGTTGGATGTAATCAGGTTTTAGATGGCTTTGAACTGGTTTTAGATGGATTTGAACTGGTTTTAGATGGATTTGATCAGGTTTTAGATGGATTTGAACTGGTTTTAGATGGATTTGAACTGGTTTTAGTTGGATTTGAACAGATTTATGTGGATTTCAACTCATTTTAGATGTATTAAAACAGGTTTTAGTTGGATGTAATCAGGTTTTATATGGATTTGAACTGGTTTTAGTTGGATTTGAATTGGTTTAGATGGATTTGATCAGGTTTTAGATGGATTTGAACTGATTTTAGATGTACTTCAACAGGTTTTAGATGGATTTGATCAGGTTTTAGATGAAATTGAACAGGTTTTAGATGGATTTGAAGTGGTTTTAGATGGATTTAAACTGGTTTTAGATGGATTTGAACTAGTTTTCGACAAATTTGAACAGGTTTTTGACTGATTTTAACCATTTTTATTTGGATTTGAACAGTTTTTATTTGGATTTGAGCAGATTATTCATATCTCAGTACTAAAAACTGGCTTAAGATTTCATGAACAAACAAATTTAATTTCATTCAAGTCCATCTAAAACCTGTTCAAATCCAGTTAAAACCTAGTGCCTAAAATACCACCAACTGAGGGCCTTGAGTTTTAAATGATGTAGAGTCTGGTTAACATTGAATTCTATGTGTGTTGTGTCTGGCTAAAAGCTGCACAATGGATACTAATTGTAGGGATAGGGTTAATACCTGCAAATGGAGCTCTTAAAAAACCCTTTTAGCTCATTTCTTTTCATCCTAGACCTTCTTTTATCTTATATTTCTCCTATTGGGGCCCAGTATTTCCACATATCTACAGCCATATCTGATCTAAACCGTCTTATCTGTAGATCCCTCCAACCAAATTAAAAAAAAAAGTAATTCTAAGCGGATAAAGAGAAAACAAAGGCAATAAATCGGTGAGATCTACAGCACACAGCACAGAGACTAGAGAATGAAGCCAGGTTTGAAGAGACACACTGGCTTTTGTGATAAGAAAGACCAGGCCAGAGGACGGAAGATGACGTAAAACCACAACAGCCTCAAAAATGAGTCATTAAAGTGTCGGTTTACTGTTGTTTTCTGCATAATTTTACATAACATTTGGCAGAAGGTAAAGGAAGTGTTTATTTGTGCTTCTACAACAGCCTTGATGAGCTGAATGTGAGAGTTGGACAAATATGTTGAACGGACTACAATGTGGAGAGAAGGAGGGAGGAAAGAGTATCAGCTGCAAAAATGGAAAAGACTGCATTAAAACGATGATTTTGAGAAGTGAGTGATTAGGTGTGAGCTGAAGAGAACGTCAGAGAGTGACTTGATGTTCAGCTGCAGCTCTATTTTCAAGCATTTAGTCTCTGGACTCTTAAAGCTGGAATATTCTGTTTCTCTGGACTTGCACAGAATTAAAAATCCATCTTAAAATTGTTCAAATCCGACTAAAATCTGTTCAAATTCATCTAAAATCTGTTCAAATCCAATTTAAACCCGTTGAAATCCATCTTAGACATGTTGAAACCCACCTAAAACCTCTTTAAATCCATCTAAAATTGTTTCAAATCCATCTAAAACCTGTTGAACTCCAACTTAAACCTATTAAAATCCATCTTAAACCTGTTCAAATCCACCTAAAATCTGATCAAATGCATCTAAAATTGTTTCAAATCCATCTAAAATCTGTTCAAATCCAACTTAAACCTGTTCAAATCCATCTTAAACCTGTTCAAATCCACCTAAAACCTGATCAAATGCATCTAAAATTGTTTCAAATCCATCTTAAATCTGTTTAAATCTAACCTAAACCTGTTCAAATCCAATTTAAACCTGTTCAAATCCATTATAAACCTGTTGAAACCCATCTAAAACCTGTTCAAATGCATCTAAAACTGGTTCACATCCATCTAAAACCTGTTCAAATCCACCTAAAACCTGATCAAATGCATCTAAAATTGTTTCAAATCCATCTAAAATCTGTTTAAATCTAACTTAAACCTGTTCAAATCCATTTTAAATGTGTAAAAATCCAACTAAAATCTGTTCCATCAAACTTAAACCTGTTCAAATCCATCTAAAACCTGCTCAAATCAAACAAAAACCTGTTCAAATCCATCTAAAACCTGCTCAAATCAAACAAAAACCTGTTCAAATCCATCTAAAACCTGCTCAAATCAAACAAAAACCTGTTCAAATCCATCTAACTTGTACACATTCATCTAAAACCTGTTCAAATTTGACTAAAACCAGTTTAAAACTATCTACAGCAGTTGTCAGATAGTTTTGCTGCATTCTTCTTTCTTCTGTGAGCTGTGATTAAAGAGCTACAAACTCCATAAATGTCTCTTCCGTGTAAAGGAATAAAATCAGGAACATCGAGAGCTCTTCTGCTTTAAAATACATTCAGATCATAATGTTCTAGAGGCCATTGTTGTTGAATTAAGTGGCTTTCTATTGTGTCACATTTAAAAAAAAGCCTATTATTATACTGTTAAAGTACCTCTTTTGTACCTTGTCAAAATGGAACAATTCTGATCAAATACGAACAGAGAAACTAATTGGAAACGTGTCTGTATGAGTCAGAGAGCTCTCTGCGTTTTATTTGAACATTTCTTTCATTTCTTTTCAGAGACGTGGCCACTGTTGGAGATTAAATACCTTTACACTTAATGTAAATGCAAGTGTTTGCTTAGAAGCGGGTTATTAAACTGACTTCATTAAAGAAATATGATCTTCTCTGGCAGTGTTTCAAGAATCCATCAGTGCAGTGTGTTATTTCAGTTTCTAACAAGAATACAGCCCTTGAACGAGAGCCTTTATAAAACTGAAGAAGATTACAAACTCAAAGATAAAACTGAATTTGAAGTAATTCATCCGAATAACATCAGTAAATGAATCCACGAAGCTGTTGAGTTTTGAAAAGGATTATTGAGAATAGGACAAAATCATATTCTGCCTCTTTATTTGAGTGGTTTTTGTGATAATAATGGCTAGAATAGAACCAGAATATTTTTATTTAAGCCTTTGAAGTTTGAAGAAAATGCCTTAAACTAATTGAATTTGAAATGAAGTCTACCTTGAAATCTTTTGAAGATAGTTTATTATTAAGTGTTATAAGCCATTTGATCTGTCATAAGTCATGTATTGTAGCTTTGTCCAGAATTAATTACAGAAAAAGACATTTTAAAAGTCCATTTCCTGATTTATTTTCCTGTTACATTTAGTTTTTCAGTGTAATCTCCTAAAGTTTATTGTAACAGGAATCATCTGAAAAAATGAGACCTTAAGACGTGATCTAGTCTTTATAATTAAGGATTTTAATAGATTTTGTCCAATCACAGCTCACTTCAGGTAAAAAGGACACTGAAGGAACGAGGAAATAAACAAAGGAAATGAGTTATTCTGTTGAAAATACGACTTACTTTACAGAGAAACAGATAAAAATAGAGAAACATGCAGCAAATTAAACGCAATAATTACAGGATCACTACAAACTAACACTAAAGTCAAAGATAAAAGCTCTAAACTGTGATTTAATGTAATGTATTAGTATTTTGTGGTGAAAAATTGGTCTGGTTTTACCTTTTTTTTTAAATAAAAGAAGCAGGAAAGGTTACTACTGCTGTCAAAACCCAATCTGACTTCATGCCAAAGCACTCTGGTCACATGACAACCCTGAATCCACGAAACATACACAATAACGTAATAAATATCCCCATTATTATGAACTTATTGCTTGAACAAACTCTACTTTCTTCTCTCTAGGGCTGGCTGCCGAAAAGCCTTGTCAATCAGGCGTTGCCCAGAGCACAGCTGGATTTCACCCGACACCTCCGCAGACACCTGGCAGCGGGGGCCGCGCGGCGTTAAGGGCCACGGGGGCCCGGGGGGCAACTACGGTGCTATACAGCGAGGTGCCATACTGTCAGTTCTCACCAGGGACGACGGGAACGACGAGGCTCGTCTCCGGCGCAGCGTCACCGGCCTCGGAGACACAAGTCGTCTGGTAACAATAGGAAATTACACCCAGGCCCTGAGGACACACTGCCTTGGGACGGAAGAGAAATAAATAAATAAACGACTTTAATTTAATGAATCCTTTCGTCTGGTTTCTACTCACAGACCACACAGTAAACGTGATAAATGAGAAGCATGTTCAAGTGAAGCTGCACTGTTCCCAAAGGTGTCCTCAACAGAAACAGGAAGTACTTCACGTTATCTTTGATGAATACATTTGCAGATCGTTCTTTAAACCCTTTAGTTTCATTTCTTTTTTCATAAGGTACATTTCAAACTGTTTTTGAAAGTAAAATACTGACTTTATGATGCACAGAGAGCGCTTTATTTATTGTGATTTAATATAACACCAGAAAGGCTGCTGTACACGTTTCTTTTTCATTATCGTGACGTAAAACACATCTTTTCTGTAAACCTCTGGATATATATGTGTCATTAGAACCAATCTGTCATGACATATTTAGCGCGTTCGCACTTTGCTTCGAAGCTGCCCGCGTTAAACGGATGACTCACAGTTTCACGGCTAAATGTAGCACCGAGAGGTTTATTTTAAACACGTGACATCTCGACATCTTTAACCAGGTCAGTGTCATTAGTCGTGTCTGATTGTGGAGAAGACCTGAGTAACCTGGACCAATACTGGACCAACGTTTAATATTTAAAGAGACAGGATTCAGGAAGATAAGGACAAATAAACCAGTTGTAAACCATCTTTGTTGTGTTATTTTAAGAGAAAATGTAAATTCCCACGTACTACATTACTATTATTTACATTACTACTCAATAATTAGAAGCAGAATCTGGCTTCATCTCTCATTATGCAATAAATATCTGAATATATGAAAAAAGCAGTGTTTCTCATGCATTTTAAATCAAAGCTATGTCACATTTGTTACAACAAAACATAAAAAAGAAGAAGAAAGACAAGAAAGAATCTCAATTCTTTAAAACATGTTTTTACTTTGTTCTCTGTACCTTTTAAAAATTCAATAAATATTAATACTTAAAGCTTTCATTCACGTTCGTATATACAAGAACTATACAATACACATAGAGATGGTTGAAACAGCAATGCAGGAATGATGTACGAGTCTAAACAACCACAGGCTGCAGACAGCATTACTCAAGATTCACCATTACCAGTAAATTACTTCTGCTGCGGGTTTTCTCTTAATGTGAAATTTACACTATGTACATTATTATCTGAAAAATATCATCAGTTATTTAAAAAAACACGTTGTAATGACGTTGTTTTTTTCTTTGTCTAATGTTAACTCTGATGTGGAGGAGCTACAGTGCTGGAAAATGTATTTATAACAACGGAGAAGTAATGAGCACCAGGGACGAAAGGCTTGAGTCTGAGAGAGGGTTACGGAGTCGAAAGTGTGCCACAAAAACAACTTTACGAACACAGAAGTCGCCTGTCGTTAAGATAAAGACATAACAGATGAGTTTGAGGTGATTTGTGGGCTTTCTCTTTCTCAAAACACAGAAAAAAGCGCATTCAAATTGTAAAATATGTCATACTCACTTTATAAATATTAGACACGATGAGAAATCTTATCGTTATCGTGAATTAAAAATTGGTTTAAGTGTCTTTGCATCGAAAATAATGCTATTTTTTGTTGTGCTAATTGTAATGAGCACTAATAAATAGCAATAGCAATGATAAAAGAAAATAAAAACAGCTACTGACAATGAAATGAAATGAGCTAAAAAGGAGCTAATGCTGCTCGACTAATTAGATAAAGAAGACAGATTATAAAATGCGTCCTTCATTTTGTGCAAAGCAGCCACTGGAACTGGAAAACATTTTTATATTTGTAAATTATTGATCTTACCTTGACTATAACTATCTTTATAAATGCTTAAATAATGGATTTTTTTGAAGGTTCTGCACTGTTACTGTTCGGATAAATGTTTTTTTCTTTCTTTTCTATTTTATGGCACACTTTAAATTCCATAAACATTTGTACCATTCATCAAACGGCACTGTGCCTCTCTTCATGTTCACAAAACAGGTTCAATAGTAGTTCTAATGCACTTGAAAAGACAGGCTTACACAACTGTACACAGATAAAAACAAGAATGTAGCAATGCAGTCATCACATTTTGAACATGTTTTGTAGATGTTTAAGTTACAGCACCTTCGATTTTTTAACAAAAGTTTCTTCCAAAGTCCTCGCCGAGCAGATGTTTATCAAAAAAATGAGAAAAACGCAGCATCGAGTGTGAGTCCGTGAGACGCTGCGAGAGAGAAGCGCGACCGTCACACGAGCGGCACATTCACAACGTCGCTCGCGGTTCACATTTGAGCCGAGGTTACGGTCCCTCTCGGATCCTTGAATAGGCCTTGCACTCCGGTCGGGCTCTGTACCGGGTCGGGTTTGAAAAGCGGTCCCAAAAAGAGAAAAAAAACAACGAAACGGGACTTTATCAGAAGTAAATATGCTTTGCAGCTGCTCAGAGAAACCAAACAAAGGAGATACATACATTGTTGCATGGAGTTTTCAGGCTTTATGTTTTTTTTTTTTAGTTTTTTAAATAAAATCACCATCAAACCAGTTTCCACAAAGTTATAATCTGCACCTGGGCCTCTCAAACTCACCAAAAAGACATCCTACCATCAAACTACCGCTCCATGTTTTGTTATGTCACTGACTCATCCCTTGTGTTTAGTATTAACATTAAGATTAGCTGTTGTATGCAGGCTATAGCTACCAATGTCTGCAAATCTGTGTAAGAATATCAACCTATTCCACTGTAAATGTGCTTTTTCAGCTAAAATAAAGACACAAAAGCTCTATTTCCATTTTACTGCAGTCGTTAATGCCACAGTTGTGTGAGCTGTATTATGTAAAATAGGCCAGAGAGTTATTTAACGCATTAGGACAGTGGGAAATGGTATTATATGCATTATTCATGTTGGAAGTAGATGGTGTTGAGCCAAATAGAGCTAATCTGGCATGAAACTGTATCAAAAATGGATGGTTTAACTGGTCTAATTGATTGTATAGAATAGAAATAAAGGTATCAGTTGTTGTTGTTGTGGTTGTCGTCATGTCTCCAATGCAGTATTTAAGAGCCGTGCTGTTAGCGGGACCCGACCAGAGCGGGACGGAGCCCGATCGAGGTGGAAGGCCAAACTGAAGCGTCCCTTCTTGAGCTGGCAGCGACTGGGCCTAAAGTGCTGGACTCGGCTGGGAGTCTGCAGTGGGCCGTGGGGTCGGCTCCGGAGGTAGAACGGGCCCTGGGTTCGAGTCTCTGACGGGGCTCTGGGGTTTCGGGGGTCGTAGCCGTGGGGTGGAAACGTCTGCTGATGGCTTTAGTGGTTCGAGGGGCTCGGGGTTATCGCGGGCAGTGAAGCAGAAGGAACGGGATCGGAGGTTTCAAGTTGTGGGTCCAGTATTTCCTTTTTACTGCACGATTCACAACACAGCTTATTATAGCCAGGGATGGAGCAGTATCGCGTGAGGACGTCCATCTGGCAGAAAATCGACGTGTCCTTCACACACGGCTCATCTGGAACCAACACAGAGGCAGAAACCATTATGTGCTCAAATGTTTACAGTAATGTTCAGTGCAGTCGATAAATCCATCTGTTTGTTCAGAGTATGGCATTTTTATTTTGATGCACCATAATTCGCAGCAATTTAAAAACTCTACTTAGTCTTTTGAATGAAAATTGTAGGAAAGAAAAAATCATTCCTCGCTTCACATATTTATACGCGTTGTATTTTTAAAACTCTCACCTTTAAAGATAAATGACGGAATAATACAAAGCATGTTATTATGGTGCATTCATGTGCTCCTCGGGAACTCGGGAACAAAACAACAGCTCGGAAACTGTTTTAATAATACAAGTCATTCAAAATGTTTTAAACAAACTATTTTGCACATTAACATCTTGATAATTTGACAGTACAACTATTCTTTTGCTCATAAAAGCTTATTTAGACGATATACTATTTTATTTATTTATTTACGTCTGTTTTTAGAACTTTCAACACACGTTATGTTCACTTTTTATGTATTGAATAGTCTTCCTTTTCTTGAACTGCTGCTAATACGCTAATAACTTTGATTCCATCTTCTTCTCTCATGTTATTGTGGTTTAGAATGTTCCGACTTTCCGAGGAGCACCTGAATGCATCACTATTATCTCAATTGTAGCTCCTTTACTTCCACTAGCAGCCGTAAAACGTGAAAAGTGTTGTAAATTCTGTTGTAATAGACACAATATCACACAAGAGTATTAATAGTCGGTTGAAACACTCACTTACTGGAGCCGTGGCCGTGGGTCACCGCTGCAGCTGCCCCCAGGGCCGTCCCCGGGGCCGCCCCCGTCTCTGAGGTGGGCTCCGGGGCCGCTGTGGGGCGTTTACCCGCTGCTTTCGAGGTTTGAGGCAGACTCTGGGTTGTGACGCTGAGCGGAGCGCCGGTCGCAGGAGAGACGGAGGTCCTCGGCTCCATCGAGTCCAAGTCCGTCGGGGTCACGAGGAGGTCAGTGCTAACAGTGTTGAGGCTTTCTCGTTTATTGCAGGACTCGCAGCAGAGCTTATTATAGCCGGGGATTGAACAATATTGCGCCAATACCTCCATCTGGCAGAAGATCGATTTGTCTCTCAGGCACGGCTCGTCTGTCGAAGGCAAAATAATAGATGTTATAACTGTCCACTTAAAAACTCATCTGTAAATGTTCAAGTAGGTGGGTTTTTTTAAGATATGATTGGGCCAATTTGAGCCTGAACCTGTTTTTCTGACGAATATTGAGTCTGAACCTCGCTGACTGATGCATTAGGACTGTCCTGATTTATTTCAAACTATTTAGATTTGCTTCAGATTATCTTAAAGAGAAATCAAAGGTGGCTAGACTCATTTTACAGCAACAACCGAGACATAAAAGACTAAAAGAGTGTCTATATGTAATTTATGAGTGACTTAATAACCTCTTTTTAATGATAGGATTAAACCGATCATTGAAAAGAGAAGAAGCAGAGCGTATTTGAGCAAAACCTTAAGTGTTATCCCAATGTCAGTAGCTCGAGATTATAAACAAGCTAATGAAGATAATGCAGAGAACCAACAAAATGTGAATGGAAATCAATTCTAGACGATAAAATACAATCATTTAACCTCAGTAAACAAAATGTGTGTGTGTTGGACAGATGACGGACTTACTTGATGATGTTTTCGAAATCGGATTTTCTAAAAACCTTTCGTGGACCGCTTCGTCTTTGATGGTGGTGTTTTCCATCGTCTCAACGTTTGCAGACTCTAGGATCACAGCAGGAATAAGAACAAACAGGTAAAGTATATCAATTTAATACAGTAACGTGGTAGAATATCATTTTTTTAACTTTGCTTTTTAGTTAAAAACGTAAAATTGGGTTTATATTTTAGGAAACACAACCTGATTTGAGAGATTATCTGCCTTTAAAGTGTTTATTATGTTTGAGTTTATGTCTTAACCCATGATTCTTTTCGGTATAATTTGTCTCAGAGCAGTTCTTACCTGGACAGGGAGTGAGTTTACAGATGAGCACCGTCTCTGGTTTGTCTTCCCCACATTCTCCGATCGTGTTGTCGCTGGCTTTACAAACCACCTGCCGCTGCTGGATCCCCTCGCCACAGCTCACCGAACACTACCCGCAGAGTCAATAAATACAATTACTTTAGTGAAACTGAGTGATCTACCGCCGATATAAGCTCAAATCTTCAAAATTAAAGCATTTAATACATTTTGTCTGATAAAACACACATCAGATTTATAAAAATAATCACATTTAAGTGGAAAAAGGTTCCCAAAAACATTATATTTATGTCTGTTTTAAGTAGAATTAAAGTAATACACACTTTTCAGACCAAAATATTTATTGTGGAATGATGCATGTGAGAAAATAAAACGTTCAATCACCTAATAGTATATCGTAATAAGAATAATCTGTGAAAAAACGAGACCCTAAGACGTCGTCAAGGCTTAACTATTATTGTGGATTTTAAATTAGATCATTTTCAATCACAGCTCGAGTTGGAGACGTGTTATTATTAACTAAACAATGCTGCCTTTACCTTGGAAACAGGTGATGATTGATGCTAATTGTTTCTTTTTTCTTTATAAAGCATGCTGTGTTTAATTGATATAGTTCTTTTAAGGGAAAATAGTGAATCTGCAGTGAATCACAAAAATATAAAGTGCAGCATAATGGCCGTTCTATTTTTTTGTCTGGTTTGATGATCATTTTGAATTATTGTGTTACCCTTAAATATACAGTAATGAAAAGGTTGGTTTGTATGTTAAAACATCTTATCTCAGGCAAAATTAAATATCCAACTCCACTTTTTTGAATAAAAAAAGCGTCCGACAGCCTGCAAAACTGTGACAAAAATGTGTAGATATATGGACACTAAAGTCATTAAGGATTTAACGGCGTGATAGCACAAAAAGTACATAAATATTAAATTTAAAAAATGAATTTATGTGAAATCATGTGAACATAGGATTGTGTGGTACCTGGAAATTATTATAAACTTGTTTGACTTAATGAATGCCTCGCACTTTGTTATTTTTCCTGAACTTATGTTAAATTGTGTGAACTATAAAAGCACTGTTATTGTTATTTTGCTGACATTTGTGTTAATAAAGTAAAAAAAAACAAAACAAAACAACAATGAGCAAGTGCAGATAATCAAAAATGGCAGATGTTTTGCAAAATGTGGACGCCACGCTAACAGTATCTCCATGTAACCTTGGCCCCGCCCCTCACCTGAGACCACGCCCCCGTCCTCCACTGAGCGGGGCACACCGTGTGGTTGCAGGCCCTCCTGGCGTCGGGCCGCTCCTCGGTGCAGTGTTTGCTGTGGACGGGGCGGTTGGTGCCGTTGTGGAGCGCCTGCATGCACTGCACCACCCGAGTCTGATACCCCAGCTTCCCACAGGTTTTACTGCAGGGCCCCCACTCCTCCAGCACCCACCTGCCACAAAGAGCCCCCCACATGAGCCTCATTACACATTAGTGACATCTACACCTGCACCTCTGAGGGCGGGGTCTTACGTGGGCGGGCTGCAGTCGTGGTTGTTGCAGCGTTTGCGGATGGGCTTCGGCTTTTTGCTCGTTTCGCAGAAGTTTCGATGAACCAGACGACTGTCGCTTTTCCGACGGCAGCCATATTTGGTGTACTGTATTCCTGAAAGATGGACAACATATTTACAATGACTCAAAAAGAGACTAACTTTGCATTAAAGCCAACGACACCTTTATTTTTAGTAAAAATCTATTTACTTTCGGCTTGTTTGTGTGTTTGTTTTAACCTTAATTGTGGACTCTGAGGCTCCTCTACAGACATAATAATAATTTATAGCACTTTTAAATGGTTTACAAAGTGTTTAACAATAAAAACAACACGTAAAGTGAAACAATAAAACAGCAGCAACAAAATTAATCGACAATGAGACAAGGGGCGAGACATAAGAGGCAAAAGGCAAACAAAACAAGATATAAAATTAGAATAATTGACTTAAAAGTTGGGGATATGTTCTAAAAGTAGACATTACTATAATAAAAAAATAATAAATATAATCTAGAATATAAGACATAGCAATAAATTACAGATGAGAATGTAGCCAGCCATTATTATTATTACTACTATTATTAAGTTTTTAAGCGCTTTTAGAGGCATTTTTCATGATGTTATTTATAAACAGGAGTGTTTCATTAAAGCAGTGGTGCGTGAACATAATTATTACACCCAAAAAGAGCTAAACATAAGAGTCAACGTTGTACTGCAGAAAAATCAATATGATAAAAGAGTTAAATGATCCAAAAAGCACGGTTTCAACCAATCAAACGCCAGAAAAGTTTTATAAATGAAGCAGGAAAGTAAGAATACTTTGAATATATAGGCCTTGCTTTGTTTCTTTAGCAAAAACATGTTAATATCATATTCGTTATCAGTAAATCTACATGCATTTACCCTTGAATCCTTCTGTAAACAGCTTGAATGTGTCCTATATCCATAACATTATAGATTTACATTTACTTGACATGATTTCGACAGGTTATACTTAATCTGCAACAGTTTTTCACGTCTAAACTGACATAGTTCACATAAAAAAGCACACATCTAGCATAAAGCACCCTTTCAGTGTGAAGGTTTTCCGATTCCGAAGGTGATTACTTGTCAAACTGTGTGAAAGAATACGATTAGAGCGGCGTATGATGCGTGATGTGGTGAGAGATGCTCTGTAAATTGCAGGCTTCAATCCAAATTGGGTCAACAAGGCAGAGAGCATCAGCGTGTGTCGGTCTAAGAGGCGTTCGAGTGCTGACAGATACGATAAAGTATGCTACAGGCCATTTACCGAGGGCTGCCATTTTAACACGTGACAGAGAACGTGTATTTGAGCTGATTTTAGGACACATTATTTACAAATGAAAGCAAAAACCTGTGTGTGTTGATGTGCAAGGACTTGTGTGTCTAAAAATGAGTAAATGATGGGGTTATTAGTATTTATTGGGTCCAAAAATGTGTAGAAACAAGTTTTAGATCATTTTGGGTCAGTGTTGCAAAAAGAGCTTGATAGAAATAACTTCATTGTAGATTTTTTTATTGTAGTGCAGCAGTGTAATAGCAGTGTAAATGGGGCAAATGACTAAAGCTAATATCAATAAATTGATTTTAAGCAGCATTAAAAACCATCAATTTGAGAGAATGGTTTGTTATTGGACACGTATCCAAAAACAATTACAATGGCAAACAACGAGGGTGGGATTCATTCCGAGATTCATTGTATCTGACCATAAATAAATAAATAAATAAATAAATAAATAAATAAATAAACAAATAAATAAATAAATAAATAAATAAATAAATAAATAAATAAATAAATAAATTTTTATATTTTTATTGGGTATATTATTTTGCCAAAAATTTCCTTTTGTGGCCTTTTTTCTTCAAAATATTGGCCCCAATGTTCTTAACACAGGAAAAGATTATGCCCAAAAGGTCTGTGTCTAAAAAAATGACTGAAAAATGAAAAATCATTTTAGTCATATTATCAAATCCTTATTTCTATGTAAAATATTATCTGGTGTTTCGTAATAGTGTCATACGTTTATATAAAATGTTACGGTCAAAGAGGCAGATATGTGGGTCATCTGTCTCTTTTGTCCGATGCCCCATGTACGTTATGTGTTACGTTAAAGACTGAAACACACATTGAGCAGTATTCACTCCCATCACATCCACATCTGGAGGGAAGGTGGAGCAGAGGTGTGTAATTCTGGTGGTGATTACGCGCTGGACTGACCTCCTCCGCAGGGTTTGGAGCACTGCGACCAGCTCTTCAGGGCCCACTCGTACGTGTCCAGCTCCGCCAGCAACACGTTATTGTTGGTAATGAGCGGCAGCAGGTCCTCGTGAATGATATATTTATAGGTCAAGCTGATCTTAACGTCGTCCTCTTGTGGGATCACCTGGAACAACAACAACAAACTCAAAAAAAAGCAGCTTTACACAAAAGGATTGGGGTTTGTTTTTGGGGTTTTTTTGTAACTCACCAGAACGACGATTCCTTCATGAAGAGGGCCACTTGTTTTTAGAGTTTCCTTCTCGCCGTCCATGCTGTACTCCCATTGTAATCCGTTTTCAATAAAGGTCTTGGCCACGGCATCTTCACTTTTTGCATTTAGTATAAAATTTCCAGTGACTTGATTCTTCACAGCTGCAAGAAAAAACACACTATTTACGGTTGGTTCCAGATTAAAATTGCTCCTCTCAAAGCGCTGACTTGAGTTATACATATTCTTATCAGGCCTCATACATTCCTTAAGGGCCCATGTGTTGTTAATCTAAATCACTAGAACAGACTAAACAAAGTAGAGACATATGAATGTGCTTTCAAGACTCTAAATCACACACCAACTCAAGGCCCAGGGGCCAACTGGGGCTCTTTGCAGTGTTTTATGTGGCCCTCCAATGCATTTAGTTTATTTTTGGCGCTACTTTTGGATTTGAATAGGCTTTAGATGGATTTGAACAGGTTTTAGTTGGATTTGAACAGGTTTTAGATGGATTCAATAGGTTTTAGATGGATTTGAACAAGTTTTAGTTGGATTTGAACAGCTTTTAGTTGGATTTGAACAGCTTTTAGATGGATTTGAATAGGCTTTAGATGGATTTGAATTGGTTTTAGATGGATTTGAATTGGTTTTAGTTGGATTTGAACAGGTTTTAGTTGGATTTGAAGAGATTTTAGATGGATTTGAACATGTTTTAGTTGGATTTGAACAGGTTTTAGATGGATTCAATAGGTTTTAGATGGATTTGAACAAGTTTTAGTTGGATTTGAACAGCTTTTAGTTGGATTTGAAAAGGTTTTAGTTGGATTTGAATAGGCTTTAGTTGGATTTGAAAAGGTTTTAGGTGGATTTGAACAAGTTTTGGTTGGATTTTAACAGCTTTTAGATGGATTTGAGTAGGTTTGAAATGGATTTGAACAGGCTTTAGTTTGATTTGAACAGCTTATAGATGCACTTGAACAGGTTTTAGTTAGATTTGAACAGGTTTTAGCTGGATTTGAATAGGCTTTAGATGGATTTGAATTGGTTTTAGTTGGATTTGACCAGGTTTTAGTTGGATTTGAACAGGTTTTAGGGGAATTTGAACAAGTTTTGGTTGGATTTTAACAGCTTTTAGATGGATTTGAGTAGGTTTTAAATGGATTCAATAGGTTTTAGATGGATTTGAACAGGTTTTAGATGGATTTGAACAGGTTTTAGATGGATTTGAACAGGTTTTAGATGGATTTGAACAGGTTTTAGATGGATTTGAACAGGTTTTAGATGGATTTGAACAGGTTTTAGTTGGATTTGAACAGGTTTTAGTTGGATTTGAACACGTTTTAGTTGGATTTGAACAGCTTTTAGATGGATTTGAATCAGATTTCATTTGTTTATGAACTCTTAAGCTAGTTTTTATCACAAATACAAACAAAATCTGTTCAAATCCAAGAATGGAGGAGTACTTACCAATTAAATGAGGGGAGGTCTCGTTCTCCTCGATGACGATGTGTCGAGCTCCGATGGGAATGTCAAACATCTTCAACATTCCTGTCAAAACACACGAGAGAGTGGGATTCAGTCAGGTTTAAGTGTCTGATTATTATTCAAACAAACCAAATATTATTCTGTCAGATTAAGATATTTGTAGAAAAGCAGCTCAGATTGAATAGAGTATAACGGCTCCAAGACTAAGTACAGTACATTTTTTATTTCCTCTGGGCTAGTTCTGGCTAGTTAATTAACATCAACCAAACCAGAGTGACCAAATGAAGGAGTAACATACACTGAGTTACACTGAAGAATGAACTGGTCTTGGTTTGAAAACTCAAGTAATAAGTTCTGTAATAAGCTTCTGTTTAAGTCCAAGCTAAAGAGACTTGTTATCATGTGACACTTTCTCTTTTAACAGTGTATTTTATGAACAAATTACAACTTGTTTATCATTTATTCATTCATTTTGTTGTTTGTAAGAAACAAACAACAACTGTCCTTTGTGCAGTTTTTTTTTCATATTCGTCTGATAAAAAGACGTTTACAAGATAGACTAGCAGAGTAAGACAAATTAACGACAACCCAACCAGTCTGTAAGCTTTTGGCATTGACCATATTCCTGAATAAATACAAAAATAAAACTGAAAAGTAGTTGAATGTTTTTGAATACATAGACAACAAGCTACAAAACCCTGGATTTTACCGTCTTTCTGTTGATTAATGGCTTTGTGTACTTTTGTTTCATCTTTTTCTGGTGTTTATACTGCCATCTGCTGGTTAAACACGTGCACAGGTATCACCAGCACCGGGCCACACCTTCAAACAGGTGAACGAGTCCTATCCACCATCGAATAATGACCACATTTTAACTTTAACAGAGAGCAACTTGGGTCTTTAGTTTGTTTTTCATGCCCTGCAAAAGTAGATCTGGTAAAACTGATCTTTGTTTTAATCCAATTTTTATTTTTGTCCAACTTTAAGAATATAATGATATAATGGTGACAGAATAAATGGAGTAGACCAATCTACTGTATGTATCGTCACCATCTACAGAGCAAAAAGTTGGGAATAAAATGCAAATAAACTTGATAATTAAAGCAGTGTAGTATGTTTCCTTCAAGTTCACTGCTGTTTATCAGGATTTATTTTAATCTATGTTCAAAAAGTTCCTCAAATCGTGTCGGAAAAACAAACGGCGTCGTACCATTCGGACAACAAATGGAGCGCGGTGCAGTTAAAGTCGGGCTTCTCTGTGGGTCGTTACCGTTTTTCTTGGGCGTCTTGGTCAGAGTGAGTTTCACAGTGCGACAGTGAGAGTTGTCTCCTTCGCAGACGCCGCACTTATCTTCCTGTTTGTAGGAGCCCACCTCCTTATCGCAGCCGACGTGCTGTGAGGGAAGGGAAGACAGAGAAAGACAGACTCTGACTCACGCTGAGATAACTCGAGTGGAAATGATGCCGGGGGAAAGTGTCTCTAGGACGGAGCAGACAAAACAGCAACGGAGCCAAAACTCAGCAACAATCACAGCCTTGACTTGTTCACTAATGTTAAGACAAAATATGATAATTACAAAACTGTTATGGAAGATTAGTCCTTGAACAAATGCAGACCAGACTATGGATAAATGTGATGCTAGTATTTGGTAAAACATCATAAACGTCTTTGCATCTGTTCCTGTTTATGAATATCTAAGCCTTGTATTGTAAAGAGTCACAGATATATAATAAATCACTTTTTTATCATATTGTCTCGATCGTTGTATTTACTGTCACATATTCTTGCTACAAGCTTCTTTAAAAACAGCCCGAACCATTATCCTTTTCCTCTTAAAATGAAAAGGGACTTTAAAAATAATCAATCTGCGACAGAGGAAATGACATTTATTTATTTGTGAATCAATAAGAACTATTTTATACAAAAATGAAATGATGAGTAAATTGTGTTCTCTGTTTATTGCATTGATTTGTCGGTCTGTTGTTACTGGCTCGTATCAGGATATAATTCACAGAGTTGGCCCTTATTTCATCTAATCGTCTTCTTTTCTCAGTAAAATGTAATATTCCAGCTATATTTAAGTGCACTGACACAACTGAATGATGCTTACACAAACACAGTGTCTACTTTAACTAAAGAAACCATTTGTCATGATCGTTTCGCATTTAAGCTTTTGCGTTAAACCAGTTCATCTCTGATTATTTGGCTTCTCCTTTTGTGCAGTATTCCATCTTTTTAGAGGCACACTTTCACTTCTGCGTTCCTCTTCTTCTGCTTCGTCTCGTTAAGAGTCTGGAGCGCATCAATTATCTCATCCGCATCATATTTTTTTGTGCGAAAACGAAACAAAACGTCAATAAAAAGTCATCAATGAGAACAAGAACGTTGATTAACAAATAAAAAACGAAATAAAAATGAGATGAGAAAAGACTAAATCCAATCAAAAGGAGACGAGTCGAGAAGAGATCCAATCAGACTCAAAAAGAGAACGGATTTAAATATATGTTAACGCTTGGAACCTGAATACCAGCCGGAACAGGTTAGGTTTACTTTCATTCGGGAAGAAAAAGAAAAAACACTTTTTGCTTGGAACACACTCCAGTCTGAAACTTTCATTCATTCTTAAAAAAAAAGAGACAACGTGAGAGTATTGGACAGTGTTTGTGTCTAATCCTCTATTTTATATTATTGCATTTTAATGTGTTCTTTTACTAACTTATTCTTTGTAATTCATTTGTGTATTTTTTTATTGACGTGTGCTGGTCGCCCTCGGTCTCAATGGGTTTTCTTTCCTGGTTAAATAAAGGTTTAATAAAAGAAGAAAAATAATAAATAAAATTCAGTCGACTAAAACTAATTGAACTAAAAATTATGACTAAAACTAGATTGCATTTAAGTCAAAAGATTAAGAATAAAACTAAATTAAAATCCAAAAACACTGGTCGCAGGGTTAACACTTAGACATTGATGTTCACTCTCACGTTCGTCCACTAGGGGCAGTGTAGAGACGGTTGTGTATCTCACCAGACACTCTCCTCGAGCGCAGACGCTGAAGGGGTCGGAGTAGCTGCACCGCGTCCCATCATGCATCACTTGGTTCATAAACACCACCTCCCCGGTCTCCTTCGACACGCAGCTCAGCTCACATTTACGGCTCTCTGGGAAAGAAAAAACAGCATTAAAAAATAAAAATAAAACACGCACAGACGACTGACGCCCACACAGCTCTAAATCTGAACGTTATCTACGAAACAACATCACTTTAGACATGTTTATCTTTAACACGCTGAATTAAAACTGGCTCAGGTCCAGTAAATTCAAAGTACTTTTGCTGTAAAAGTGCAGTCTTACATTTATGTTTGTGTTGGAGTTGTAGGTTTTAATTGTTAAACACACTGTAAATCTAAGAAGAAGACATATTTTATATATTTTATGTTATATTTTGGGCTCCTGCAATGCCTTTGATCGTTAGTTTTTAGTTTGCGCTGCTTGTTTATGGTTAGTATTCAAGATTCAAAGAGTTTATTGTCATGTTTTCCTCTAAAATGAAATTCTTCCTTTGCTGTCCACAACGAATGCTAAAAAAAAGTGTAAAATAGATAAATAAATAGGTTCAAATGCAAGATATTCAACAGGAATCGAATAAAGTAGAAACAGAATCAAGTAAAGCAAATAAAAGGCAGCATGTATAATATCTGTTGTAAGATTTGTGTTTGTGGAGAAACAGTGTGTAGCTGCATTAAAGGGTTAATAACACTAAACGATAACGAGTCTCCCACTCCATTCTTCTCTGCAATTCTCCAATAAATTCAGAGAGAAACAAGGAAAGACACTAGTTTTATCACCTGAATAAATAATATACTTGACAGTTGTTGGATTCTTTTATGACAAAACTTAATCTTTCAAAAGAGAAGAGTGTTGTTCCAGAAAAAGATGACGAGACGGAGGAGTTGGAAAACAACAGCGTTTAAAAATGAAAAGATATATTCTGATTTGGATTGATAGGACGTCATTCAAAGAACTCAACTTGAAATAAGATTAGATCTAACTCCAGCAGACGCCTCCAGAGTTACTAATTCGATCACACTTGCATCAGCTGCTCACCGTCTGCGTGCTCATACGGGAGCCAGGTGTGCTTGATGTTCTTGTGGTATTTGTTGCTCCTCTGGACGCACTGCTGAGCGCGGAAGTCTTCATATGGACCGGCACATTCTTCAGTGTTACACATCTGATAATCGAACGCAGACCCGGGACAGTCTCTCCCACCGTACGCAGGACTGTGGACAGAAAGAACAGAACATATGGGCTGAAAATGGCTCTGATGGTTCTGCAAAATGAGAGGATACAGTATGTCTCTGCAGATCTGGGAGAGAATAAGACAAAATGAGTAAAAGTATATCTGTCGGTGAAAGTGCAGATGGATTTTCAAGACATTACCCTTTTTAAAGCATGTCAACAGCTAAAGCAATAGAAGTAGGTTGGATGGTAATTTCATAAAAAAGAAAAAAAAGAAAAGAATATCAATTAAAAATAGCCTGAACCTGAAAAAAGTAAGTAAAATAGTAACCAAAATGGCTCTTTCCTCAAGGTTTTATGAAGCTTTGACTCAAGATTTTACACAGTGCATCATTAAATCCAATGAATGTTTTTACAAAAAAGTCAAAATTGCATTCTCTTTGTTTAAGCACACTTCTGTTTCCCAAAAAAAACAAAAAACTACAGCTCAGTAGAACCGTGACATGAGTCTAAGGAAAGAACTGAAGACTTGTTTCACTTCAGTTTCACTCGAGGTTATGAGTTCCTCTTCATTTCTCTCTTTAAAGACACTTGAAACTTCACAATCCTTATCTAACGCTAAACATTTCAACCAAAAATGTCAAAAACTGAAATATAAAATATAAAAACTTCAAATTGGAATTAATTTAAGCGACTGCCTTATCAAGTATTGAGTCAAAACTGCACTCCTCGAGAAATATCGTCAAGGCCACGAAGAAAATGTACAAAAGCTTTTTGAAATAATTCTGATTATCTTCCCTTTTCCTTTTTAAAGTATGTGAGAGGACAGAAAAGACAACCAAAAAGAAGAAGAAACAATCCTGCAGGAAGCCTTAATGT
Organism: Rhyacichthys aspro; assembly: GCA_036850595.1. Classification (NCBI taxonomy): domain Eukaryota; kingdom Metazoa; phylum Chordata; class Actinopteri; order Gobiiformes; family Rhyacichthyidae; genus Rhyacichthys; species Rhyacichthys aspro. Next base: position 3,432,676 of record CM072166.1, on the reverse strand, counting down.
CACAAAACCTCTTTACTTTTTCGCAAAAATCAAAATTAGATTCAAGTGTTAAAAGAAAGAGCCAAACTTATATAAAAGAATGTACTATTCGTGTTTTTCGACATAAAATAAACATCAAGAACGGAGAGTTTCTTCACAAAAAACACATCTACTTGAAATAATCTTACCCAGGAATAATCTTATCCCAGTCCTTCTTTTTTTAAAGCCGTATTTTCCACGTTTCGTTCAAAATAAGAGAAATTCTTTTTAAGCGTTCGCAGCTTTGCATTGTGGGTGTTGCGGTCCACCTGTCAGCGCTGTCCATTAAGTTGTCAATCAAACACGTCGCTTTAAAACTTCTGAGCGACGGGCAGCTCCGCAGTGACTGTCTTTCTCTTTTTCGTTATTACTCGACAAAGAAGAGACGGATCTTTCTCAAATTATCTGCAACCGATCAAAACTGCAGGACACGTAATTCATGCTGAAAATGCAGTGCAGTCCCTCGCATCTGGTCACTATATCCTTCCCTCTTCTCTATAATAATAATAATTAACTAAATAACTATATGCTCCACCAGCAAGCCTCAATCTTTAGAGAAATCCTATTACTGCACAGGCTTAGACAGGCTCTTTCTGCAGGACGGGACTTAATAATGTGCTCGATGTGTAGAATCTATTATCGCAATTTTTATTCAGTGTGCATTAGTCATTTCAGCTGGATCGGGAAATGCCTTGGGATTCCTCTCGACTGCTCTGTTCAGACCCCTGCCCCTGGAACCCAACCCTTCACAGACCGACAAAGACAGAGAAACGGAAGAGCTAATATTCATCTAAACGGTTCCACTCGGCTCGCTCTGTCTGCACCTTCTAACTTTAGCTGTTCTTTTAATCTGTTGTATTTTTATTTATTAACAAGTGCTTTATGTCTTTCATTCTGGTGTGAAACCAACTGCAAGAAAGAAAGAAAAGCTGTTATTGCTGTAAACACTGCACAATACCACTTGACTCTGTGTAATCAGTCTCTCTGGGAAATCTAATCATCGCCTACGATTTACATTGATGCAGGAGGTGAATTAATCACTTCGCTAGAACAAATCTGTTACGTTATATATATTTATGTACTGTTTATGTGTTCAGTGCATTACTTCAATCTCCATAAGTCCATAATCTTTATCATTCAAGTCGAGAAGTTGTCGTCATGTCCTGTGCATCCAAACTCCAAATTGTCATGTTTTTTTTTTAGATTTCTGTCTCTTGTGTCTCGGATCTATTTCAGTGAGACGTCCCAGAGAAACTTCGATCCCAGTTGGTCCAATCTGTGGCTCACTCCTTCTGTGGTGTCCCCTGACGTTCCTGTTTTTCGTCCATGGCTGTGTGTTTTTTTTATATAAGTGAATTATTTCAGTTTTCCGTGTCCTTATGGAGGCTCTCCGGGAGGGACGGGGGTGTTGTCTAGTACAGTCTGTAAGGTCTTCTGAGGTAATTATGAAGAAATTCTGGCTTTTTTGGTATATTTTGGGGGAATTAAATCAAACAAAATGTAAAAATGAAAGCAATCTAATCTAATCTAATCAGGGACTGGCTTTTTCTATCAAACTATTGGCACTTTTTTACACTAAACATACATTTGGTCAAGAACATTTTGGTCCCAACGAAGCCAAGTCTCTAAAGGAATGTTGTCCAGGGGCAATTGTAACAGAAATAACAGACTATATTTCTTCAGGACAACATCATGATGACATCTAGAGACCATCTCAAACTCTTGCAGCAAAAGAGAAAACCTTATTGAATTTTCATCAGCGATACTCACGCCGGGTTGTTGCACTGCCGGCTGCGAGATCTCACCCCGCCGCCGCACGTCCTGGAGCAAGAGCCGAACTTGGACCAGGATCCCCAGCTGCCGTCGTGGCCCTGCGGCTCCTGGCTCGTCCTCCAGATACAATGCCCTTTGAAGCACCACTTTGTCGAATAAAGACACGAGAAAGAAGCGAGAAAATGACACGGAGACTCAGACTCAGACTGAAAGGTCACGCTCCGAATGTAGACTCAGAGACGGCCATTTTGTCAAATCACTTTGCAATTAAGGAACAAAGGAATCATTCAGAGCAAGAGTTCACACCTTTCCCGGGGCACACTCCGTCCCATCCACCGGAGGACCTTTCTTGGTTTTGCAGAAGTACTGGTTGTCTGGGTGGCTGCACCATAACTGCTTGCAGGGATCATAGGTACGAAACTAGGAGAAAAAAAAAATCAAGCGTTTTATTTTTTAGTATTTCAAAGATCTAAATATATAGTGTCTCTAACTGATCAAAAAATTCAATAAAAAAAAGAAATGATTGTAATAATAACACAGATGAGCCACAACAAATGTAACAAAAGTCTTTATACTTCGACAGTGATTATTACATTACAATTTAGCACCTTTGCTAAGACACATTTCCTGAAACTTTAAAACACATTTCTCAAAGCTAACTCTGTTTTTATTTTTTGGAATCTGTCGTCAAAATTACAGACAAAAAACTAAACACAGTTGTCATCATCACAAAAAAATGACAAACAGAATAAATAGTACAATTCCTACAATCGATACAGCTTCGTTTTTTTTTAAACAGCAACAAAAAAAGTTTGTAACATTGTCTAAAGAAAACAAATTACTCCTAGTCAGGTTCACAGATACAAAACCTATAAATCACTTCACTTCACTAAAGTAATCAAAATATTGTTAGTGTTAGAAGGTTAGCATTAGCATTAGCATTAGCATTAGCATTAGCTGAGAGAAAAATACCTCTTCTGAACTTCTGACAATTATTCCACGGAAAGTTAAAGAGGAAAATAAAATCATTTGCCACATTTTGTTCCTTTTAAACAAAACACACTGGACTTTTGTCTTTTATAGTTGCATGTTATATAACCACACAGTTAAATGAATCTAGCTGAAGAAACGAATTAGCCTCTGATGAGGATACATTTTTTGTGGTTATTTTGTGTTTTTTCCATTTGGATTCTGGGTTGTTGTTGTTGTGGTTATTTCACTTTTTTGTTTTGATTCTGTTGTGGCTCATTTTTTATTTTGTGTTGTTGGTCACTGTAGAAGTTAAGTTGCACAGTGATGCTATCTACTTATCTACAGGTGAGTTTAAATTGTAAAGTGGTCATTTTTTCAATCCCACATCAAGAGATCACAAAGATTAGACGACTCCACAGCTCTACTTAACAGAAATCAATGATGTATTAGATTTGCGTATTCATTTATGTTAATTAGTCGTGTTTTTTGTGCAATGAGCTTGTTCAAAAAATGTCAAGAGAACAGAAACCAGGACTGAGTACAGACCGACTGTGACAAGAGTTTGGTGGAAAAAAATCACAAAAAGGAGCATAAAATAGGCTCTACTTTCTTAAGCCGTGAAGAAATGTGGCTTTTTATGAACCATTTTTCGTGACGTAAAAAACTGTAACATATTGCACCCAATCTTTGAAAGTACTGGAGAGTCTGTTGATTGGTTTGACCCAGATTTCTCCATCTGAACTGGAGTCTAGACGTGCCCTTTTCACACTTCAAATCATTCATGTTCTACTTTATCGTTTACGGGTCACGGAGCTGCTTTTGGTGAAGTGGAACAATCACTTCACAATTATTCCTTTGGGCAATTTACCGACAGAGGATTGACCTTTTGGGAGCGTTTGAACCGCATGACCCCGTCCAGCTTTTTTTTTTTTTTTTGTCATTTTTAATACAACTGCAACAAAAATAGGCTTCTTGATGTAATTGCAGCTGATGTGAGTCATTCATTCATCTTGTACCAGAGGGTCACAGAGGCTGGAGACAATCTCAGCTTTGTGTCTGAGACTGAGTCCACTCTGGACACTTCTGATCGTCTCTGTTCAATCACTACTATGACACAGTTTGAAGGATAATGGAGGATAATACACATTGTTCTTGCAGCAGCTTAGACCAACTCATCGGCTCATTATATAAAGTTTTAGCTGGACAGAAAAAAACATCTGTATTCACTCTACATAAAACCTGTTTAAATCCAACTAAAAGATGTTCAAATCCAACAACAACCTGTTTAAATCCAACTAAAAGATGTTTAAATCCATCTAAAACCTGTTTAAATCCAACTAAAAGCTGTTTAAATCCAACTAAAAGCTGTTTAAATCCATCTAAAACCTGTTTAAATCCAACTAAAAGCTGTTCAAATCCATCTAAAACCTGTTTAAATCCAACTAAAAGCTGTTTAAATCCAACTAAAAGCTGTTTAAATCCATCTAAAACCTGTTTAAATCCAACTAAAAGCTGTTCAAATCCATCTAAAACCTGTTTAAATCCAACTAAAAGCTGTTCAAATCCAACTAAAACCTGTTCAAATCCATCTAAAACCTGTTTAAATCCATCTAAAATCTGTTTAAATCCAACTAAAAGCTGTTCAAATCCATCTAAAAGCTGTTCAAATCCATCTAAAACCTGTTCAAATCCAACTAAAATCTCTTCAAATCATCTTAAATCTGTTCCAATCCACCTAAACTAAAACTTGTTTAAATCCAATTAAAATCTGTTAAAATCCAAATAAAACCTGTTCAAATCTGAGTAAAACCTGTTCACAAATGAAGATGAAATCTCACATTTAAAATTTAATCTCTTTGGCCCCTGACAGGATCCTTATTAACTACCTCACCACTTTATTTATTATTATATTGTATGAAAATGATGTCTAGTATTTTCAGTTTGACGATATAGATCCACTAGAACTACAGCCCTCCTCTGCCTCATCATCATCATCGCAGGAACCATCTCTATCCTCATCATCTTCAGCCCACTCTTCCTCCTCTTCCTCATCTCCTCGACTAGACTGTATGCTCCAGAAGGACATCCACTTTAAAAATAAACCCTGTCCTTTCTTCAACACGTCTAGAGTCTAAGCATCAATGTTTTTTTCTGTGAATAAATCGAATCAATGATGTGTTCCAGGTTGAAATGATTTTTTAAATTTATATTCTTCAAAATAAACAAGCCCCGTGACACTGATCGCGTTTGTCTTTTCACCATCGACTTTGTTTCCATTTTAACATTTTATCATTGACTTTCAAACCATTGCTATCCAGCCCTGAGCGATATAATTGACCTTTCACCTCCTTTGTGTTTGGCCTTGAGCTATATTCAGCCGAGAGCTCGTTTTGGAGCCGTTTCAGTTCAAGCGCTGCTCTCTTGAATCTGACGGTGCTTTTTTAAATAAAGAAGCTGCCGTTCAGAACTTACAGCGGTGCACATTTTGTATCCAACACCGAAATCGAAGCGGCACTGCTCGTCCATGGAATAATTGATCCCGGGAAGTTCAGGAAGCTTCGGCCATTTGTGTTCGAAGGGGTCGTCCAGGAGACAGTCGTACGAGCTGAAAAAAAGAAAAAAAAACATCAAAATAAATCAAATTAGCCTTTTAAAACCAGAATGATTCTCACTATGTACACTGGTGGAAGAAAGTTTTAATACACCCCATACATTTGTGAAATATATGGCATTAAAAATCACTCTTAAAGTGCAGTTTTTTATTTGTCTTTAGTTCAGTTTTGAAACAAATTCTCTGTTATTTGTTGTTGTTTTTCTTGTGAACAATAAACAAAAAAATAATAATCATTTGTATTGTTTGTGTCTAATGCAGTCACACTTTTTAAAACACAAAAAAATCAGAAAAAGACACACAAAAAAATCAGAAAAAAACACAAAAAATAAAAAAGACACACAAAAAATCAGAAAAAGACACACAAAAAATAAAAAAGACACACAAAAAATCAGAAAAAGACACACAAAAAATCAGAAAAAAACACACAAAAAATCAGAAAAAGACACAAAAAATCAGAAAAAAAACACAAAAAAAAAAAAAGACACACAAAAAATCAGAAAAAGACACACAAAAATAAAAAAGACACACAAAAAATCAGAAAAAGACACAAAAAATCAGAAAAAAACACAAAAATCAGAAAAAGACACACAAAAAACTCAGAAAAACACACAAAAAATCAGAAAAAGACACACAAAAATAAAAAAGACACACAAAAAATCAGAAAAAGACACACAAAAAATCAGAAAAAAACACACAAAAAATCAGAAAAAGACACACAAAAAACTCAGAAAAAGACACAAAAAATCAGGAAAAAAAACACACAAAAAATAAAAAAGACACACAAAAAATCAGAAAAAAGACACACAAAAAATCAGAAAAAAACACAAAAAATAAAAAAGACACAAAAAAAATCAGAAAAAAGACACACAAAAAATCTGAAAAAGACACAAAAAATCAGGAAAAAAAACACACAAAAAATAAAAAAGACACAAAAAATCTGAAAAAAGACAAAAAAAATCAGAAAAAGACACAGAAAAAATAAAAAAGACAGAAAAAATCAGAAAAAAACGCAAAAAAATCAGAAAATGACACAAAAAAATCAGAAAAAAGACACACAAAACGCAGCTTGTGCAAGTTCAAATTCCAGCACTTTTCAAGGTGTGTTTTCATGTTTTTCAAGCACCTTACTGCGGTAAATATTGACATACATATAAACCAAATGTAGTTTTTCTCATTTAAATCCATTGTGGCATAAAAAAGACATGTTTAAATTGCTAAATACTTCAAAAATGAAACTTGTTTGATCAAAAAGATGTCAATTTATTGGATGAAGTGTCCCTTTGATATCTGAAAAATGCGCTACAGCCAGATTTTATTTATTCCTTTGAGCTGTGAGATCGTGAATTATTAAAGCAACACAATCAGAATTTCAAGGACTGAACTAAAACCCCCGGACGTACTGGATGTATCGGTTGAGTTCCTGTTTGCTGCAGCGGGACCAGTGGTAGCGGTGGAAGGCAGCTTGAACCAGAGGCGCCATGATGCTGCCCATGCTGGTCTCGTCGGCGCAGCGGTTCCCCTGGCCGTCGTGCTCCATCCCCAAACTGACCACAACACAGTCACAACAGAGAGACACAGCGTCAATAGAGAGTTAATACCACCGTAAATGTAGTCAAATCACAGTGTCGAACGTGGATCAGTGTTTAAACGAAAAGCACAGATTCATTTTTGTCACAGCGATAATACTGTAAGTGCAAAAATACAGGTTCAAATGTTTCTATAGCAACAGTGCTTAGTTTGTTGAATTGAATAATAAAGAAAATATGTAATGCCTTTTTCCAAATTCCAAATTTTCACAACATTTTTAGAATATTTTACTCCTCTTTACTATTTATTCACATGCATATATTGTACATGTGCATCACATCCAACTAAAACCTGTTTAAATCCAACTAAAAGCTTTCTAAATCTGACTAAACCTGTTCAAATCCATTTAAATCCTGATCACCTCCAACTAAAACCTGTTTAAATCCAAGTAAAAGCTTTTTAGATCTGACTAAAACCTGTTCAAATCCATTTAAATCCTGATCACTTCCAACTAAAACCTGTTTAAATCCAACTAAAAGCTTTTTAAATCTGACTAAAACCTGTTCAAATCCATTTAAATCCTGATCACATCCAACTAAAACCTGTTTAAATCCAACTAAAAGCTTTTCAAATCAATCAAACAAATAAATCTGTTCCATATATTGTACATGTGCATAGTTTAGCCTAGTTTTAATTTAATTTAGTTTGGCTTTTTTTGATCTGTGTGAATCTTTTGCTGCTCTTTCTGTTCCTCTGCTGTTGCAAAAGGTTTTCTTATTCTTTTTCATAAGTAACACTAGAGTCAATACAGTCGACTTGGTGCTTTAACAAAGGCACAGTCACAGCATGGATCAGATTTCAAACATGAAATGGAGGGTTTACAACAATAGCGGATATAACTCACTCTCTGAGACACAGTTCAGCCTAAAATACTGTGAGAAATCCCAGTAATAAAGCCTATTCTCCAAAAATACATCCAAGTATCTCTCTGGTGATGTACAGTTTAGTGTAATACCTTAAAGTTTACTATTCTCTTATCTTTACTGTAACTCTGTGGTGTCAAACTCATAGTGGTGAGGGGTCGTGATGGTTAATAAGCATCCTTTCAGGGGTCAAAGGTGATGATATTTGGAAGCTTTTGTAAAATTTTGAATGTGAGATTACATAAGTTAACTTTTAATATGAATTTACTCCATTTATGGAAACTGTTTGTTGAATTTGAACAGGTTTTAGTCATATTTGAACAGGTTTTAATTGGATTTATACAGGTTGAACAGGTTTTAATTGGATTTGAACAGATTTTAGTTGGACTTGAACAGGTTTTAGTTGGATTTGAACAGGTTTTAGTCAGATTTGAACAGGTTTAAGTCAGATTTGAACAAGTTTTATTTGGATTTATACAGGTTGAACAGGTTTTAATTGGATTTGAACAGATTTTAGTTGGACTTGAACAGGTTTTAGTCAGATTTGAACAGGTTTAAGTCAGATTTGAACAAGTTTTATTTGGATTTATACAGGTTGAACAGGTTTTAATTGGATTTGAACAGGTTTTAGTTGGACTTGAACAGGTTGAAGTCAGATTTGAACAAGTTTTATTTGGATTTATACAGGTTGAACAGATTTTAAATGGATTTGAATTGGTTTTGGATGGATTTTAACAGGTTTCATTTATCTTTGTTGCAAAAATCAAATCCATTAAAATGTGCCAAAACCATCTTTCTTTTTATCTTGTAGCTTTAACCATTTTAGCCTAAATACTTTTATAAATAGACCAGCTACGTTAGAGCTACTTGCTAATCTTCTTTAACAATACAAATCCAAACAGAACTTTCTTTTATGACTGTAATGCTTTTTTTTTATTGTCCACAGAAATTCACTGCAGTCCGCTGAGCTTCCGCTTCCTAAATGTGTTCTCAAACCTTTTTTTTTACAAACATTGAATCTGTGTCTTGAAGAATTAAAATGAAACGTGTTGGTTTAAATCTGCTCTGAAATGTGGTTTGTTTTCATTATGTGGAGACTCAAGGTGTTAATTTGCATCTCAATGAAAGCAGCAGACACTTGATTCAACAGGTGTTCTTTGTGTTGGTGAAAAAGCACCTCCGGTATCTGACGAGTAATTAAAGTGAATTACATCGAATGCATCTAATTTGACACCGTGAGAGACTCTTGAACTCGGTGTTTGTGCATTTTATCGACGCACGAGCTCGGAGATGATTAATTTCAGACTTTAATCACTTGAGATCGGAGGAAATGCAAAACAATTCATCTCTAGAGCTGTCGTGCTTTTGTAAAAGGACATCCTGAGTGAAAGAAACAGGTGTTGATTATCTTTGAACCATGTCAAAAGAACGTACATTGATCTCAGGAAATAATAGAGCCAGGAAATCTAGTTATATTTTTGGGCGTTTTACATCCAAAAAGACACAAAAGCAAAGAAATAAAGTTGGGACAATGTGTAAAATGTGCATAAAAACAAAAAAAAGCGATGATTTTTTAAAATATATTCACAGTAAAACACAAACAAAGCACTGGCACCACTTACTTTTCCAGCGTTTGTATCCATCAAATTCAAAATAAGCTATTATTATTTGTGAAATTAAATACTAAAATGTCTCAATTTCAACATTTTACACATTCTCCAAACGTTTCTGGGATTATTTTTTGTGACATGATGCCATCAAAATTAAGTAAATGTTGTTTATTGTTGATAACGCTTCAACAAAATGAGGAAAGTTTTGGATTGCTGGCCTCTTTCTTTTACGTCTGCTCTGATTTCTTGGCTTTATTTCTCATTATTCATTACAACTTTGTGTTTAGAGAATGCTCAGATCTATGGGCATAAAGTTTATAATAATACTAACCAGTTTGTGAGCTTATAAACCTCATCAGTAAGCCTTAGAAAACCTGTTAAATCTGTTTTTATGTTACTCTCTTGAGCTAAAGTGTTGTTTAACCTGGTTTTTTTTAGAGGAACTGTGTCTTAAATTCAGTTTATAATATATTTTTTGTTAAAGCAATAGTGTCAAGAGTGTCATTCCACAATAATTTCCTGCAGGACTATCCAGACGTATATTTTGGGTTTTGAAGCCCACACACTTTGTCATATTTGTCGTATACAGCGTGGCGTTGATTTATTAAATGTGAATGCTTGCTACGTGATGGCAGCTGTAAACCCAGTTTTCCGCTTTCAGAAAAAAAACACAGGTTAGCGAACTGTTATTTCTTCTCTTCACAAATCAGTCAGTCCATGTCAGGCAGCTTTTTGAAGTCCCCGTCCCAGTGGGAGGCGGTTTTCAACACGCTCTACCTCAAAAGCCCCGAAGACACAAAGCCACAGGTTAGCTCTGAACAGAAGGACGCTCCTCGTGAAGAGAAAGCTTTGTGGAAGCTGCCTGTAGCCACATTAAATTTGTATGAAAAGGTAAAAACAGTAATTATTCACCGCCTTCAGCTCTAAGGCTTATCTACCACAGGATACCTCACTAGAGTGGAAGAATCGGTGTAAAAAAGCAGTTTAAACATCATCAAAATCAGGTTTATCAGAGCTGTGATTGAGAGGAAAGCCTTTGATTAAACACCAATCAATCTGAATCGTGCATTTATAAAAATAAAGAAAATGGGAGAAGCATCACGTTATTGCATTTCTGTTACTGGCCATTAAATTGTGAATGTTTTGCCTCGAAAAGTATTTCTTAAATGAACATTTTCCTCCACAAACACTGCCAAGTTTCATTTACTGTCAGCCATTTCTATTTTTACCATAAAGAACTTATCCACGATGCCGTTAGAAATGTAATCTGTTTGAGTTCAAGTTAAAACTGCACAAAAATATCCACGACTTCTCTTAAAAAGAAGCAAATAATACACATTTAAAACTGTCTGTTACCCACACTATGTTAGACACCAGAAAACACCACTAAACCTAGAGATACGCTCGGATTATTTCAGCTAAAAATGCAAAAATCCTGTAGATGTAGGAATTACAGCCACATTTGACTTGAGGGCTCAGTGGAAATATAGGAACGCTCCAGCTTCTTAGCATTTTTTCCCCCATTTGCAAAAGATAAACACCACATGAGCCAAAATACTGGAAAATCCGAAAGAGAAGACACGGTTCTGAAATGTCTGACGTAACCTGCTCGTGCTTATGTAATTCAAACAGCGTTCTTACACCTTTTTTAACTTCAAATTCCAGCACTTTTCAAGCACTTTCAAGGTGTGTTTTCATGTTTTTCAAGCACCTTACGACTGCGGTAAATTACACGATGACATATATTACACCGAATGTAATTTTTCTCATTTAAATAAAAAAAAAAGACTTCAGAAATGGAACTTGTTTGATCAAAAAGATGTTAACACAAGTGCGAAAGAAAGAGATTATAAATTATTAAAGCAACACAATCAGAATTTGAAGCACTTTCAAGCATTTTACCCAAAATTCAAGGACTTTTACAACAAATTCAGGCATTTTCAAGGATTTTAACGACCAGTGTGACCCCTTTTTTCTAGAAGTTGCCTGTGGAAGAACCTCTATAATTTACATGTATTTAAATGTTTCTCTAATCTCTGTGGCCGTACTCACACATGACCCGTCTCGTGGGCCACGACGAACGCCGAGGAGAAGCCGTCCTCGTGGTTCAGAGTGCAGCTCCTCAGCGGGTGGCACATCCCCGTCACCGGAGCGTAACCTAGGCAACAGAGAAAAACCACACGAGACTAATAATCAAGGACTGAGCCGAGGACGTCGACGCGCTCGTGACACTGACGCTGGAGGTGGGAGATTACGTGATGGGGTAAGACACAGGGCATGCTCTTGAAGTACGGAGATGATTAAATAACAGAATATCATCTAGAGATTGGAATAATAGTAAGAATGGTGTGTAAATATGTTCAGGATGTATGGAAAGTAAAACAGTTCGGGTGGAAAAGTTTGTAATTTAAATAAAAAAGCTACAACCTGTGACAAAGTGAACGTGGATTTATTTGAGCATCAGGTAACTTCGGTATGAACTGAAAGTTTAAAGTTGACGAAGCAAAGCACAAACATCAAACATGACTCGATCAAGAGGTGTGCAGCGATTCAGCGCTTTACGGTTTGCTTCTGAAGCTGGCTTTCTTTTGGCAACTTTGAGACACTTTTCATGCTCTGTGGATATTAGAAGACCTTTTGGCATGCAGGTAAAAAGCAGAAAGTGCAGCAGACAGACAGCTCGTGATTAAAACATGATAAAAAAAGCGTGGAGGTTATTCGTCGAACGTGATGATGATGAAGAGGTTTTTTAGTAACAGCTCGTTCGTTTGAGACGGTTCGTGGAGGTGAACATATATAATGCTGCGAAACGTAAAAGCAAAGAGGAGCAGACTTCTTCATCTGCAGACAGATAAAAACATTGCACATCACATTTAAACATGAAAGAACAGGCAAACAGATCTCTCAAACCCCGCATCCATCTTTAAAATGAGCAAGACTTAGCATCACTTTCAGCCAAACCTCAGCAAGAAAAGCTTGGAATAAATCTATAACCATCGTTCTTCTTCGAATACAGCTCAATCCTCTTTGTTTATATTGAATTTACGGCGTTCACCTGCTTCTTCAGGAGTTACCAGTGCAATACTCACGATAAAAACAAGCTGCAACAATCCAGAATTAAAATACTTTGTGTACTATGGTACTATACTTTTTTTTTGAGAAGCTCTCTGTCTTCTTTCCTCTGAGCTCTGCTGTAGTTTTGTTGTTGCGTCTTTAAAAACCTTACATTAAACATTTCTAATGAACAGGAAGAAGCTGGATCAAGTGAGAACACACCTTACTTTATCAAATAATAAACAGAGGTTGTGACAGAATCTTATATCGTTGTCTTGTTCAACACATTTAATGAGATAACTCTGGATGCGACACAGATAAACAAACAAAACAAACTTTAATAACGAACTAATGCTGCGTATTTAAATCCAGCTTTGCTCTACCTTCTTCTGACTTCATTTGAACAACTTTTAAGCGTTTTATTGTGAAACACCACTCATCTAGAGCCTCTCAAAGCTATGGATGGTTAGCGTACTCGAAGCTGAGGGCGTGTTTTCAGGTTCAACAACAAAGCCAGCGTTGTACTGTTCCTGTGTAAACTTTGTTGGCAGTTCTCAGGATTGCCCCAAACACCCTCCAGGATCCTTCTGAAGGTACCTGCCCTTCGCAAACACTCCGTAGTTCGACTCTGGAAGTGAGCAGCGGGTACGAACTCTGGACAATCACTGGTGCTGATGGAAAGTTAATGATGCGTTCAAGGAGCAGGTTGTGTCACGTGGAATAATGGGGATAATTGCAGAGTTTTAATTGTACAGAACAGGGGGCAGTAATAATACATTTATGTGGATCAGTCTGGTCCTTTTTCAAATATATACAGTACAGTTTTCAGTTTTAAATGCAATTAAAAAGTAAATAGGTGTATATTATCTTTAAATGAAATGTATGGTTTGAAATGTTTTATTTCATTAGAATATGTAATGCATGTTCTAACTCCTTTTGCAGGAATTGTAATTTTGTTGAATTTTATTTATATTTGTCATCTGGCATATATTTGTATATATTTTGTACATTTACAATTGTTTTGGTTTAATATATTTTTAAAGAATGATCCCAGGAAGCGTAAAGACAGATAATGGGGATCCTAATAAATAAATAAATTAATTAATTAATAAATGAATAAATAATTAAATAAATGAATAAATAAATAAATAAATAAATAAATAAATGAATAAATAAATAGTTAAATAATGAATAAATAATTAAATAAATGAATAAATAATGAATGAATAAATAAATAAATAAATAAATAGATAGATAAATAAATAAATAAATAAATAAATGAATGAATAAATAAACAGTTGTCTTGTTAGTTGCTGTGTTGTGAGCTATAATGGGGCCCTTTAATTGATTTATGCTTTAATAAACTAACACAAAGAGAAATGATGACCTGGTGTTTGCCAAATAGTGAGCAATTCAGAAAGCTCTCTCTGATCTCTGTGAGCTCACTATTTGGCAAGCACCAGGTGAGCATTTTTTCTTTATTAATGATTATTTAATACCAACAAACCCACTTTTAAACCATTTGAATCCCTTTATAGAGGACCACTTGTAGTACATTGGTGCCATAATGATATTAATTGTAGTATTTGTATCATTAAATGCAGTTATCATCCTTTTTGTCTGCTGTTGACCCCTGACCCCTCCGGCCTCGTCCCAAACTCTATATTTGGCTCCAGAATGTGGCGCCTCGGAGCTAAACTCTGACAACAAAGTGTGATGTCTGCTGTGACCCCGGGCCTCGACCGCCGGGCCGTCCCGCCGCCGCGCGATGGGGGCTTGTTATGGACACAACCCGGCCGCTGCCACGGCAACGTCTGGAGGTGTGACAGCTGAAGCAGGTAGCCTCAGGTGGGCTTTCAAACATGACACATGAGCTTTAACGTGTTGGATTGTGGCAAAAAGTAATGTTTGTGAGTTGTTTTTTTTAATAAAATTTGTCAGAAGTGTCATTTTTGAAAAGCTAGAAAGAGAGAAAAACATGATAAAACAACATCAACTCAATACAAATGTGACTATTTGACCTTTCTGCAAACCACTGTTGGATTAACAATCATTATTTCAATTGAGGAGCTAATATAATAATGAAATTGAAGCGGGAAATCCTGAAAGTACAATAATGGTTGTCGCTGATAAACATAGGTTTCATTAAAGCAGCCCCAAAAATATACATTCTCACAATAATTTAGACATGAGATCAGTAGGAAAAACTATAAATGTAATGATACTTCTGGTCAGACAGATAATAATACGTAATGATTACCCTTTTAAGTTAATGTCTATAATCATTCAACCCAAGGAAGCATCAAAACTAACCACAGTGTGACCTCTAACACTCTCCGTTCTCTCTAAACCATTTTGAACATTTGCATGGACCTTGTCAGAGAGAAACGTCTGTGTACTTTCTGATGAAACTGTCAGAAATCTGAGGAAAATGTGATCAAAGGAGTGGACCCTTCAAATCAAAAATAATTTATAATTCTGTCTGAGTCCAAATAACCTTCTGGATTTAACACTGTGTAAGTTTTTAAAGCTCGAGAATCATTTTAACAATAGCATTAACTTCATTTTGATGTACGTTTCTTGACATAAAACAAGGAACTCGACTCTTTTTAAGTCTTTTTGATTCAGGTTACAATCTGTGAGAAGATCGTGGATATTTATGAAGGAAAAGTTAACAATCCTACTTATACCGGTGTTTTCTAAGTGGAATAATTTATGTTTTTGGTGAAGACACAGACAATCACTGAAAACACTGTTGTCCTAAAGTAGCAAGCTGCAGTTGTGTAGCTATACATGCTATATTTACATTTTTATTTGACTCTATATGTTATATTTTACATCTAACTGGCACCGTTTCCTCTGCTCAAAACACTGTTTACGCCCAGAGCAAGGCTTTTCACAATAAAAAGACAAAAACAAGCAACAAATAAGATAAAAACTTGGCTTTTCATTCTAAATAACTGTGGTGTAATTTGCAGAAAAGTCAAATAGCAAACACAGCAAAAGTGAATATGTAATCTCTGCAATTACATACGATTAATTAAACCTTCACATTTCTGTTTTTTCTCTACATGCCAAAAACCTTCAGTTTGTCAGAGTCAGGGTGGCATCAGAGTCAAGTCAGCAAGGCTTTTGTAAAACTCAAATGAACCAGGAGTAACCTCATCATCGGGGCTCTCCGTTTTCAGTTGGTATCTACCTTACCTGGGCAAGCCCTGAAGCCAACCCCTTTGTGAAGCACAAATCAGCACTCAGTCTGCACAATCCTCGATCGAGAAAAATACAGTACCTTGCATACCTGCGGGACCGAAATCTTGCCTTGTGAGGAAGATGGCGTGGTCGTGGTACTCGGCGTGGTCCGGGTCCCGCCGCTGCTGCGTGTTAGCCCACCTACAAACCTGCTCCAGGCTGCGGGACGGGTTACCACGCTCGATCAGGCTGATGGACTGCGGAAATACGCCAGGATTAACACCTCAGAATAGTCTGTGGTTGTGCTTTTATTAAATATAAAGCAAAATGTGAAGGAATTAGGGGTATGGACTTTAATTTAACAGCTGAGAAGACAATAAACTGTGTAATATCTATGATTTTCTGAAGATTTTTGTGGATTTCTTTTTTTTTAAAGCCACCCTGCAACTTAAAATCACTCTGGGATCTCTCAGAATACACTTCCTGCTTCAGTCTTTTAACTTTGAAGCACAAAAATACTAAAAACTGTGCACCTCCTGAAGAAGAACAGTCTGTTATCTGCCTCAAAACATGTTCTCTCTGGATGGTAATAAAAGAAGGCATCCTGCAGCTGCTTCTAAAGATACTGATCTAGAAGTGTTTTTTTTCTTCTTTACTACAATACAAAGGTCCCTTTCAAATGTCTCCTCGTCGTTATTATTACTGATATATCCAATAATTGAGTGATAAAGAGGAAGGGAGCCAGCGTAATCTCTGCTCGCGATCACATCAAACGCACTGGCGTCTAATCAAACGAACCCAGGCTGCTCCGTTTTCTACGGTTTCGCAGAGAACGAGAGCAGGCTGAGTGATTTTGAAGACTCTTAAAAGGTATCCAAGACCACGACTGGGACGATATTCCCTCCGTGTTTGCGCTGGAACTTTAATTACAGGCAGCAGGACCAGAAGGGAACCGACGAGAAGCAGGAAAACATCGAAAAAATGAGTATTTTGAGAGGCATGTTTGGAATAAGCTCTCGCAGCGCGGAAAAACAGCTGTGACCAATCAACTGTCCCATTACAGCGAGTTTAAAAAGTACTTAATGGTCGACATTAATCAGTTATGCTTTAAAAACAAGCAGCTCTTTTTGGCAGGCAGCGGTCTTTTTCTTTTATAGACTACAGTGTCAAACAGAGACAGTAAGACTCTTAACACTAGTATCATTACATCTTGATTTAAATACTGCCTGATGGCTTGGCTTTAAAGAAATGGTGAGGTTTTTACATTATTATTGAAGGTATTTTAGTTATTGAAGCTCTGAAATAATAATAAGTGGTGCTTTTTTTTAATATAAAGTCAAAACGTAAGAATCAATCTTGTGTAAATACGACGTGTGAATATAAAATAAATAACTGGACAGATAAAGGAAGGATTTGAGGTGCAAACTTATTAAAAAAATGTAAAAAATAACACATTTCTGAACCTCAGTGAAGTGTTACATAATTTGAATTGTTGCATGATATAACCACAAACAAAAGCCGGTAAGAACAAAAGCCCGTCTAAAGCAAAGGCGACAAAAGATTTGGCATCGAAGGAATATAAACAGAGACCAGTAATTATCTTGTAATCACAGGAATTATTCAAGTGAAAGTTCAAATTCTGACTCAGATGTCGAAGCAAATGATTTATTTTTTACATTTTTACTACAATTTTAACAATTCTCACAGTGTTTTGGAGCATTTGTAGGTAATGCAGTCTGTATAAATACCTCTAATAATATAAAGTACAGTTAATGACATGTATTATGAGCTGCCCACACAAGACCTTAAAGAATATAAACACATTTCAGAAGGAGATTTGTATATTCACAAAACAAAAGTTTAAAAAAAGTCCTTTCCTTTTCCTTTTTTTTTTTTTTCTTTTTACACAAACCTAATGTTTAACCACTATTTAAGAAGTACTGTTCAAATAATCCTTTCCAATGAAGACTTATGATGATTTCTTTGATTTAAATATTACCTTTGATGGTCATTTTTTTATTGTGATCTCTTTTTATTTCTGTTGGATCCTAAAAGACTTATCGAACACGTCAGGCATGAGTATTCTCTGGTATTTCGAAGCGTATCTTCTGAAAATGTGACGAAATGAGCTTGAAATTGTCGCATCGACGTTACGTGAAGCGTAAAAGACACTTGAAAACACACATCACTGTCTGTCGTGTCAAAAGTGACGCGCTGCTGTCGTTTAAAAAGTCAGAACTCACGTTGGCGTTCTCACCTTTGATATTACTGCTGTTTTTCAATAGCTCTGCATGACACAAAGTTTACTGCGATAATGTGTCTCTGCAGAGTTGAAGAGTAAAAATACAGTAATCAGACTGGAGCAGGGCCCAGAGAGACATGTTATTATCAATATAGAATTAAATAAGCAGCTGAAACATCAAATATACCGTTTAAGACATGATTTAAATCACTATAACGCTCATTTATTGTATCGTAGCAAGAAAAATAAAGGTAAAACAATGCAATCTATGTGTTTTATGTGTTTTTAAACCCGACCGATATCTGTTTTTCCTGTTTACCTCCTCCGTTCGATCTTATTTGTGTGTTTTATTGGCCGTGACTTCCTGCAATTGGTCCAAAACAAGACCAAAGAGCGGCTATTTGTTCTAAATCATGGTGTGCCCCATAAGAGCTGCAATATTTGAATTTAATTTTGCCGAAAAGTTGATTAAAGTCCCACTCTAGTAGTTTCTTAACCACTTTTGACTGATTTAATCATGCCTCGATGTCATTTAAAGCGGGTTAATTGTTGTGAGGAATATATACCACATTAAATGACATAACACTGTGATAAAAACAGTTTTTTTTGTAGATAGTGCAGCCATGGTATTCAATTAATCATTTTTCCGTTTATATTATGGCTTTGAAGCACTTCTAAATTGTTTTATTCATGTTTAACTCTGGTTAACCTTAGGCTCTGTTTATCTCTACACTGGTTATACTGGTTTAATCCCACTATAGTCTTGATTTAATAATGTTAAAGTCCTCTAAAGGCATTGTGCTCTGAAATAAGCCCATTTTATGAGAGTAGAAGATTACATTTAACAATCAAGCCGCCTTTTAGAGTGGATGTACATGAGGGGAGTTGTATATGAATAATACATGATCGAATGGTACAATAAACCCTGGAATCGTCCAGACAGAGAACAATAAACCTCCAGGGACAACGGCAAAACAATGTCGTCCACCTTCGTTCTGGGAGAGGGGCATATTCAGCGCGTTTTACCACATCTACCCGTCGCTGCTTTGACAACGGCTCGACGGAAATGCAAACGGCTGAGTCTCCGCCAGGCGCCAAACAATGTCAATTAAAAGACATCAGGAAATAAATGATGAGGGGAAACTGAGCTGTTATTCAACCCGGGGCGCCGTCTCCACATTTTCTGTTTCACGGTGACAGCTAATTACTGTACGATATGTAGGAGATAACTTTGAAACACTTTTAATGATGAAAAATAGAAAGAAACGTGAAAAAATACAGTCTTTCTGGACCATAGCCGAGTCGTATTTGAACAAAACACACTAAAATGACGCTAATGTTTGAGAAGACGTGTTCTTTCTTACAAATTTGCCGACTCTGATAGTCTCTACTTGTATATTTCTAAACAAATATGGCACCAGTGACATAAACAGATGCACAGAGAGGGATCTGCGCCCTCTACTGGACAAAAGAAGTATACTCTATATCTTTTTTGACAATAAAAACTGACCTGTACTGCTCCAAAACATAACAATCCTCTCAAAACCAGGCTTAACACACAATAAATTAAAAGCCAATATCAATGCTACACAAATAATTTACTTAAATGTGTTGTAGTGTATTTAATAAAGACAAAATAATGTTTCTCTGTGCATCAGAAGGGAACGGGATACCAGAAAATCGCTATATTACTTGTTATTATTTATTTCTTGCAAAGCTATAACACATTACACATCACAAATAGATCACTTTATAATGTATGATTGATAATAATAAGGATTTGTTCAAGTTCAGCAGGAGTTTAAGGTAATGTGAGGACTTAAACGTTAAAAGCAGCGTCTGATATAAACACACAAGGTCAATATATATGAAAATACAGTTGGTTATTATTATGTGCATCAATGAAAAGTAAAGAGTGCGTGTCCTCGGACTCACCTGCCTGTACCCGACCA
Source organism: Rhyacichthys aspro (assembly GCA_036850595.1). Classification (NCBI taxonomy): domain Eukaryota; kingdom Metazoa; phylum Chordata; class Actinopteri; order Gobiiformes; family Rhyacichthyidae; genus Rhyacichthys; species Rhyacichthys aspro. Next base: position 3,412,802 of record CM072166.1, on the reverse strand, counting down.
TTATCATCCGAACAAGGACGATGTTTATGTTGGTTCCCAGAGACTCGTCGTGGTAGATCTCATCAACCTGAAAGCAGCGAGGTCAAAGGTCAGTCACAGGCACATATGAAGGCCTGAGTGTCTGTGTTGTCCTGTAAATGTCTCTGAATCAGTCAATCTCAAGGTCTTTGTCTCAAACTCATCTTTACTTGGATCTCAAAACCGATATTTATCAGTTTACATCGTTCTTGTTGTTGTCGTTTGATGAAGAAGAAGCCATTTTCTTCAAGAACTCGCCGTGGAATCAGTGTCGGTGCAACACTCGGGACAGTAACACCCAGTCTTTTATTGGATCTTGTGAATGGATGATAAAATAATGTAATAATAATCAGTAATATTGCTTTAACTTTGCCTTCTCTCTGGAGTCAGTTTTTATTCCAGTCTATTACACCTTGGTTTTGTTTTTTGGTCTCTGCCTCGTTGTTGCGTTATGTTATGCCATTTACCAGCAAAAAGTGTTTTTCTTTTTAACAAATACGAGCTTTTATCGACATATTTTCAAGTTTAAGACCTGTCTTTCAGTGCAGCTTTAGCATCTTCTGCTTCAGCATCTGACAAAATCACAAATAAACCATTTTAGGAGAAGAAAAAAACGTAGGAAATCAATATGTTTATTATCCCCGATTACGTTTCAGATAATAATAGTGTGAACAAACAGTGCAGCTGCAAACCAGACTGTTCCATGTTGAATTAAATTATAAGATGAGCTCATTGTTTTATCCAAAGGGCATAATATCGATCTAGATTAAAGCGTTTCTTGTTTTGTGTTTATGTCGTTTGTCCTTAAGCAACACGCAAAGATAAAAACATTCCTGCGTGCACTCTTTTTAAGCTTTTACAATCAATAAAAAAATAAAAACAAAGCTTTTATGAGAGCAAACGCCAGCTGCAGTCCTCTGACAGTTTTTTTTCCTTCAATCCTGAAGTCTACACCAAACATTCTGCTAAGAGCCTGGCTGCCGTCCAATAAAACCAGCGTTGTTATGCAATGGGAAATAATCCTGACCCATAAATGTGCCGAGTGCTATTTGGCTTCGTAATAACACTGTGGTATTCCGACGCACACAGAACCAAGCTCGGATCGCTCGAATCCCAAGTTCAATTTCCACTCCAGCGTGTTTTATTTCCATTACAGTCGCTACATGCCAGTACTCCTCTGGGGCTCTATAAACTCAATCAGCTGCTTCAATTTGCGGGATAGTTCGCTGAAAAATATCATTTGAATGTGTGTTTTCTTTTTTTTTTTCCCTCTAACAAATCAGTAAGTCATTTAGTCGGGGAATGCTGGGACACGACTAAGAGCTTGAAAAAACAAGCGCAGAGTCATTTCATCTCAAAAACAGCTCGGTATTGACGTGACCCCCATTGCCTCAGAGAAGTTTAATAAGTGGTTCTCTGTCAAAGCCGTGTTTACGCGCCAGGTTGCGGTAAACAGGGAATCATTTATGTCACGTGTGTCTGTTGGGAGAATTTGCACCGAGATAACGCGGTCTGAGGCGAACGATTGCAGGACCAAGAGGTCTTCAAAGGTGCCTTTTGCTCGAGTCTAAAGGGAGTTACGCTACAGTTAAGTGATCAAAACAAACTCGGGAAAACTGTTTCTCAGAGATGAGTCTGAGTGTGAGGTGTACCTGCCCGTTTATAAAAGAAAAGGGACAATATTAAAGCTGCAATACCTGATTTTTCTGTCTCAGGTGTCACTTATCCCCACATTTCCTGCTTTTCTTTTATTAAAAAAGTAAAAACGGGACGATTTTTTCTCTACAAAATACTCATACATTAAACTAAATTGGAGTTTAGAGCTTACCGTAAACTTTTAGCTCTGACTTTAGCGTTAGAACGGCAATTATTATTTGTTGCATAGTATTTGATACCTCTGTTTTAATATTTACATGAGATGAACCATTGACACAAACAGTAAAGAGGACGCAATGAAGTAGAAGGTATTGTAATATTTTTAACCTTTGTACACTTTAATATGCACAAATATTTATTTATTTATTTAGTTAGTTATTTCATTATTTATTTAGTTATTTAGTTATTTCATTATTTATTTTTTTATTTAGTTAGTTATTTCATTATTTATTTAGTTATTTAGTTAGTTAGTTATTTCATTATTTATTTATTTAGTTAGTTAGTTATTTCATTATTTATTTCATTATTTATTTTTTTATTTAGTTAGTTATTTCATTATTTATTTATTTATTTATTTATTTATTTATTTATTTAGTTAGTTAGTTAGTTATTTTGTTATTTCATTTTTTATTTTTTTATTTAGTTAGTTATTTCATTATTTATTTTTTTATTTAGTTAGTTATTTCGTTATTTATTTATTTATTTATTTATTTAGTTAGTTAGTTATTTTGTTATTTCATTATTTATTTATTTAGTTATTTATTTATTTATTTATTTAGTTAGTTAGTTATTTTGTTATTTCATTATTTATTTATTTATTTATTTAGTTTAGTTATTTATTTAGTTGTTTATTTATGACAATGCCCAATGAGTGCGTTTGATTTTCCTCACAGAAGTCTCCTCAGAGCAGTTTTACGAGCTTTGTGACTGTGATAAATCAGTCCATACCATCTGAAAGTATAATTAATATACATAAGCAGGTATGTGTGCTTTTTACAAACAGATTTAGCATCAAAATGATTATTCTAATGTCATATCAGGTGAACCATTGAGTCCACCTTTACTCTAATGTGTTTATTTTGCAAAATAAATTCTTTATATAATGTTTTAATGCATGTATGGTCCTATATGTTCTAGTTTTGACCTATTATTACTTTATTTCACTCCCAGCCTACGTCCACCTTCATCTTTAGACACAAACAACCCCTACGGATTAGTTCCTAAGCAACAACCGTGTGAGATAACATCCTCTCCGCGTCCATCTTTCCGGCGGTGCGTTCAGGAGCCCTTCAGGTTTAATCCCCAACAGAGACCTACCGGCTGCTGGTTACGTAAAATGCTAATGCTTTGCTGTTTATCTATTGTCAAAATGTAGACAATCCCTTTTTTTTTTTTTGCTCTCATTGGAGTCTCTTAGGACTAGACATTCACTTATTTAGATTAGCCTTCTATTTAACATGATCCCAGTTACCTCTTCGCTGTATTGTCCTCTCCAAACCTCTTTCTAATTGGCTTGTTTTGCAGAAGCTTTTCATTAATACAGTTTCAAGTCCCTAACGCTCATAAATTAGTTACAATTCACGTTAAATACTGAAAAAAAACTGCTTTATTACCGTTATGAACTGGATGTAAATATTGTGTTAATGTGTGCTGGTATTGATGACGTTTGCTCTTTGCTAAGCAGGATGTTTGGTTGTTTTTTTCATGTTTACTCACGGTTATGAAACCCCACTTTGTGTTTACCGTCTTGGGAAACCTCTGGAGGAAGTTGCATTTAATGAAGGGATCGATACGTCTAATTATGTTCAGTCAGGATGTTGTTATAATGTGAGTTAATGGATGACTGCAACCGCCTTTTCCATTTTCTGTTGTTCGTCTTCAAGGTCATTCCATAATAAAATGATTAAAAACAAAGGTCCCGTATGAGCTCCCACATTTTCACTTCACTGTAAACCTTTCTACAAACACTCACCGGCAAAAAAAACGCAATAATATATATAATATAATATAATAAAGTCCAAAGTCTAAATGGTGACATGAATAAACCAACTAAATGCTACCCTTTCACTGACAGCACACAAATGAATTTTTAAATCTAACCAATAAATTTCACTTTTCTGTGTATATTGGATTATAGAGGAACATAGTTGGGTAGTTTTAAATGGCCTTAAAGTTGTTTTAGTTTGATTTTTCACAGATTATATGACATTTTAGTTGGTCTTTGAGAGGTTTTAAAGGGTTATTTGGAACTTTAAAAGTATTTTTACTTAGATTGACCAGATCAAAAGAGATTTTATTTGGACTTTAACAGGTTCTAAGTGGTTTTAGTTGAACAGATTTCAAGCTATAACCGTGGGATTGCTTCAAAATAGTCTCCTTATGAAGGTGATAAAGCAGCTACACTCTGAAAAAGACAGATAAGTAGAGCCCATATATATATATTTACAAAAACACTTCTAAAGCTCTAGTACCGTTCAAAGTGGTCCTCGTCCCACAGTTTGAGAACCACTGCAGTCGATCATTGACTCGATAAACTCACATTCAACCCCTGAACACATCACTTTGACCAAAAAAATGAATCAACAACAGTAATCTGTCCAGTGTTTTTCTGTTGTGCGTCAAGAGCTGAACTAAACACAGAAACCATTAAAGTGAAATAAATAACGCTGTTTGTTTCACAACCTTTTCATTTCAAAACCTTCTAATTGGTTCTACAATATGGCTTTATATGTTTAATGTGTGTATTTTGAACATTTATCTCTCACAGAGCACAGCGGTCTTACACTTTACTCATTATCTCATCATTGAACAACGACAACAAAAGCCTTTTCCATTATGCCTCTCGACAGTTTTGAGAAATCTATAATAAAACTCATCCAGAAATCATTTATGACTCTGCTTTTAGTGCATTAGTAAACCCTCGTCTTCACTCAATAGGAGAGCGTTGGCACGACAACAAAGTGCAACCTGAGCAGAAAAATGAACCTGCCACAGTAAAAGCCCTGAGACAGAAATAGGACTTATACGCTTCTATAGTCGAGGAAATTACAGCTGTGCACTTAAAGATTATCTGTAAAAGGTCTCGGTGGAAGTAATGTTGGTTCTAATACCTTTGTCTTGAAAAGCACTTGTTGAAATCCAGTTGTTGGTGTTTAAAGAAAGCATATCTATTCTGCGGATATGAATGTAAGGGTTAATCAATGAGGAGGTCTGTATGTAAAGGAAAACATGCCCAGGTCATTGACAGAAGAGAATAAAGAGGTGAATCACAGCATAAACAAATATAAAGACTGAAGACTGAATGTATTCTGCAGGATGCAAAGTGAATTCACAGATAACACCAGCCATTTTCACTCTTTTTGAAGAAATTAGTGAAGCTACAATAGGTTTACCACAGAATAAATTTGCCTTTAGACAATATATGACACAAAAGACACCAGCTCAGTCTAAATCGAAGGGAAACTTCATTAAAATCTACCTTTGGTTTGGATCTAAAGCTCTTTTGATACAGATTTCAAGACTCAGAAAACAAAACGGGAATATAATGTGTGATCTAAGTGTGTAGTTTGATGGAGAAACTTGATTGAAAAAGAGCTTGAGTTTTCTATTACGTTTGTTTACGTAGCAAAAAAAAAGAGGATTACTCTCTTTCTCTCTGGCTTCTCAGAATGTATTGAAATGATCTAAAATGATTCTCTTAGACATCATCTAAGCTTTATTATTAAGGCTTTTAATAGATGGCAGCCATATGTGATTGTGTTAGAAATAACTAATCAACATTCGACAATTAAGGGGAAAAAAAAGATATGTATATAATGTAATAATATGTAATAATGAAAGCTAGAACGTATCGTCCAAAACGGATGCTGCTATACAGTACAATATAATATCCATAAAGACTAATTAGATCCAAACGATAGAGCATAAAATTAGACGGTACTTTCATTGTGGTGATTATTAGCTAATTATTCTCAGAGATAGTTTTCATTGTTCGTTGTTGTAGAGTTAAATCCTCACTGCATCAGCCTCAGACTTGTTCCAAAGCTTAAAATAACAAAGTTTATTTCGTTTTATGACTCGTTACATAACGCCAGCCCAGCTCTGTCCAGCGGCTGACCTCGCGGGGTCACAAAGGTCAGAGAAAAGCCAGTTTGTATTTGTAGGAACGGCCAGTATTACGTGACAGCCAGCTTGGTTTGGCTGTAAATTATGACCCGGCGACACAAAAGCTCTGTCACTGAAAAAGGCCTGTGTTGGCTCCAGTCCAAATTTGCTCGGGGAAGGAATTTAAGCAAATATTCCATTCACAGAGGCCTATTCAGGTCAATAAATGCTTTAAGGAACACTCCAGTGACCCCGAAATCTCCCAGATCCAAACTCTCAGACTGGTCTTGGTCTGGTCTGACCCATATAAGTGTGTTTTTGTTGGACTAAAACCAAAACCCTGCTTAACGTAAAGACACTGTCCAAAATAGCTGTTCCATGACGCAGTAATTTCATACTTTCCTGACAGTTTTTGGACATTTTTCTATACATCGGAGCTTTAAAAGCCTTTAAACTCAAGCTGCAGCACACAGAGGGATAATGACAAAGCCAGGAGGAGCCGGGGTTGGACTGTTGTGGCTGTGGTGGAAATGAGAATAACAGGCGCGATGTGTCCCTGGCTTGTGTACAGCGTCACATCAACGTGGACTAAACGTGCTCCCAGTTTGAAACAACGCAGCCATTGTACGGAGCGGCGCGCTAGCAGCCGCCGCGGCCTTGCACAGACAGGATGTCCAGTAATGGATTCCTGCAGGAGAGTTTCTCCAGGTGGTACTGCTCACAGCCACGGAGCAGGGATTCTGGGGGATTTAACACACAACACCGCTCTTTCAACCCACTTCCATTTAACTGCTTAACCTTTTCTGTTAGTGTTACACAATACGTTGAAGTTATTGCATTGTCAGCTTCATCATAAAAGAGATAAATGAAATTGAACTTTGATAAATGTGACTATATTCTATTTAAAAGGTATTAATAGTTTTTAACACCTGCCTTTGCTTTAATTAAACAACATTCTTACATAATAATTAAGGCCAAATATGTTTTTTTATGCATTTTATCATAATTAAGCCACTCTTAATTATTCTGATTTGATTGAAGTGGGTCAAGGCATATGAAATCCTTTTAGTAACACTTTTATTTTGAAATCTGGACTAAATGACCTACTGTAAGATGTAAAAACTTTCTTTAACCCTGTGTTGGGACTCGGACGTTAAGCTGGAGCTTGTAGTCGGTCGTCTGTGCAACAAAAAATACTCATTTAAGTGAAAATAATCCACAAAACGGCAACATTTTCTCAAATAAAGCTTGTCCTGATCCGTTGATAAAGAGTCTAACTATTTTAAATACACTCAAACATCTCTGTTTCTGGTTTTAGAGTACGAATGTATGACATGAAATGAGATAATTGACGGTCGGACGCTGAAGTCGGAGCTAAATGTTTTTACGCTAAGCTCTACACTTCAGTTTGGTTTAATGTATTAGTATTTTGCAGAAGAAACAATGGTGTCGTTTTATTTTTAGGAGAGAAGAAAATCAGGTTGTATCACTTTAATCAGCAGATTTTGGTCTCAAATACAGGAAATATGTTCACAAATGACACAAATAACACTGGGGTTTTGTGTCTTTCCTACATCTCTATCACCGAAGCAGTTCTTTGAGGTGTTAAAATCTAAACATTTAAGCGTATTCGATGTTTTTTTCTGTTGTAACATTTGTAAAGGGACAAATATAGTGACAGCCTTAAATGTTTTAACTGTGAGGTCGAAGTGCTAACCTATAAACGAGTCCTTTTTAGCACTCGCGTGACGTGTCTTTCCCTAATACCGCGCGACCCGCTGTGAAAACCTGTCTCCAATAGCCTCGACACACATTTCCCAGACCACCCTTCAGAGTCATTAGACCCGGGCCGAGGAGATTCGAGCGGTACGGTAAATGCTCGAACGAACGCGGCATTTCCGAGTGAATCATTCTTGGCGCGAGGAGCTCAGAGCAGACTTCTGGCACTGGTTTCCATGACAGCCCCGTTCAGCTCCCAGTCAACTTTCTAATTGGTCTGATGCGGCTAATGAGACCTCCGCACGACGTCCAAATGGTAACTGTTACAGAGTGAAACCAGCGCTCTGTGAAAATCTGACTTGAGGGATTTAGACGGGATAATGCGATTATGGTGGTAGGAGCTGGTTGAACCCGTAATCAACCGGCTCAAAGTGTCTTTTTTCCTCTTTTTTTTTTGTTGGTAATCCATAAAAAGAGTTGGTGTGGGAATATGTGTGGTAATGTCAGAGAGGACAAAGAGGAAATATACAAACACACACATACCAAGCAACGTAAGCATGATCTCTGTTGGTATTTTCCCACCGACTGTAATACCTTCAAAGCAACAATGAGTCACACTTAACAAGTTTACGTGAAAGTACAAAAATATGAACAAATGTGAGCTATACGACTTTGAAAATGAAGGTTTTTCCCCAATGACTCAAATATTTCTAAGTAAAAGCACCTAGATATTGCTTTTTAGTTGAGCTGCACCAAGATATATGAAGATTAGTTGAGCTAGAGTTCGACAAAGCACCACAAATAGAGCAGAGAAAGTAATATTAAAAAGGATATAAGCAGGTCACAACGCATTTTTAGTCAGTATGAGTTAATAAGCCGTATTGAAACACTTTGAGAAACAAAAAGGACAAAAAATGGGAGCGTGTCCATGTTCCTAGAGCCAAACACTTTGTTCCCTAACCCTGACCCCTGACCCCTGACCCTGACCTGGAAGTCGGAAAGTTGTTTTTGCATAATCTTTCTTCCAGATGTGCACACAGACAAAAAAAAATCTTGAAATATGTGGGAACATAGGGTAGAACAATACAAAAAATGACAAAAAACACAAATTGAAATAAAACCTCTTTTTTTTTCTTGTTTTTGAGAAGAAAAAATCTAAATACTGACCTTATTAATTTAATTTAATTTAATTTAATTTAATTTAATTTAATTTAATTTAATTTAATTTAATTTTATTTTATTTTATTTTATTTGTTTTTATGACAAAGCTTTGCGTTTATCAGCAATAGCTATTTTTAGAATCCTGTAGCTCACACTTTATGAATTAAAAACATTGGCATTTGCTGACTACATTAAATGAACAACTAGTGAAACAATAAAAAGTTTGAAACTACAGCTTTTAAGTGTCCAAAAACAATCTTGTTTGTAAATCTGTAAATTACGGCAGTTTACAGCAAACCTCACACATAAAAGAGGATTTACCTGCTTCTTTCACTGAAATAAAGGCATCTTTGAGGCTTATGTAGAGACACTTGTTCATTTTTAGGATTAAAAAGCTCATTTCATTCTAACTTTGTCAAAGCGTGGTGTAATAATAATGATAGAAGTTTATATTCCGTGTTTAGAACGTGTTCGGAGGCAGAGATGGGTGTTTTTATTCCACGATGTCTCATGTAATCCTTTCTCCAGACACGTAAACACATCCAAATACTCACTATGTTCATGAGCGTGAGGACATAATTCTGCACGTGCTCTTTTCCGTGGAAGCGAACCACAGAGTCGTCCACGGCCAGCAGCACCTCGATGTTGTAGTCGTCCTTCTTGGCGTGTCTCCGTTTCCGTTCGGACTCCGACAGTTTGTGTTCGACCACGTCCAACGCTCTGGGAAGGTCGGCGATCCCAAAGTCTGCCACTGGAGAAGAAGATCGGCAAATAAAAATGAATAAAAGCCATGCGGATAAGACAGCAACATTTCAAAAGCATCAGTATGGAAATATGTTGTTTAGATGTTGCTCTTTCAAAATAAAAGTCTTTAATTATCACTTCTTACACTGTTGCCATCAATTTTGTTTAGTTTGAAGCTGTGATTGTCTATTCCTGACACATAAAAGGACAAAACATTATAAGATTTATGCATTTATTTGAATTTAAAGTTCAGAAAAATAGGAATAATCTTCTTTTATTGTATATTACAGCGTATGGTTGTGCAAAAATAATTGTCAACATGTTAAGTTTTGAAAGTTCACTTCCATCTCATACAAAAAACTTTCTTTTCCCTGTGTGCTCGTGTAAAAACAGCGTGAGAAGCAATTTAGTCACAATAAAAAGCCAATAAGTAGAAGTAAAAGTCTGTCTCTTTGTTTAAAAAGCCACAATTACGATGATGAACATAATACAGGCTGGATTCGTAACAGAAGTGACATTTTCTTGAATATTTAACGCCCTTGAGAGAAAATAACACACTTTCTTGACTTAAATTGGGCTCTGATAGTTTGACACAATCTTATTTCAAATAATTCTTACAATACAGTTATAATTTAGTCCTTTTTTTCTAGTCTTTCTTTCGTCTTTTTCCTGAAAGTCCATCTGTAGCTTGTTACTCCATCATTGAAGACTGGACATAAATAACAGGCTGTCATGTTTCTGGAGCTGGAGTTGAGTGACAGCTTAAAGAAAAAGTGTCATTAAATTGAAGATTGGCCTTTTCTTTGTGCTGGGATTTTTAGAGAAGAACGGTAGACACGTCTCTGTTTAAAGTACATTGTGAAACAGAAAGACAGGTGTCATTTTGGTGCTTGAGTGCGTTCAAATAAAGTTTTGTCCCAGTTAAAGCTTCAAAAGGCCAATATTTCCAGCCTGAATAATGGAAATCTACTACAAGCAATACATTAACCACCTACAATCCCCAAATATCACTTTAAAGTCTGTTTTTTGTTATTTTAACGGTGCATTTGGTAATAAAAACTAATAAAGGAGGGTAAAAAAGTGCTTTGTTTCATCCATTAAATAAAGTTTGTGCAAATAGTCGAGCCCTCTGGATGAAAAAAGTGAAAGTGAGCACTCTATTGTTTGTAAGGAAATAAAATCCTCATGAAAAAAAATCCTATGTCCCTGCAGGGCCACCATAGTGAGTGAGTTTAATAATAGAAGTGTATGAAGGCAGCTATTTCTGTTCATATCGCTTCACTCCTTCCATTTTGTTTCAAGATGTGCTCAGACTAATAGAAATAAACAATCTGAATAATAAATAAATAAATAGCAAGGTTCTCAGCGCTAATATGAAATGATATTCCAGCCATGGCTCTCTCCACTTTTGTTGAACGCACTACAATAACACAATAAGAGTCATCTCAGCGTAAATGAATGAATGTAAATAGATAGATAGATATTGAAGAAAATAAACAGTCCGTGCTGAATTGGAAAAGAAAAACATGTAAGAAGTTTCACAATTTGTGCATCTTCCTTCTTTTTTTTTGACAGAAATTGGAAGAAAACAGCTGATATTCTCACAGCTGAGGATCTGAAGTCCCACTGGAAGCATCTAAATCACGCAGCTGCATCCCTTCATTACCCTCTGAAGCACCAAATGACTCAACTCTTTACTTTTTTACCCCAGAAACTAACGGCTGAGCTGAATGAGTCAACTCTTCTCCAAATAAAAGGCACTACGCGTCCGTTTTAAAGCTACAGACTGAGCGGAAACTGAGTCAACACGGAGCCGTACGGAGAGAGTCATCAACCAGATGCAGGGTTTCATGACAAAACTGGGTCGTTTCAGTGAGGAAAGAAAGGTCAGCCGTCTCCCCCGCCCCGGTTCGACCGCGGGAGCCCAGCATTCCTGACTTCAGCAGCTGCTCCAGTGAGCTCCGACTCGGTTCAAGCTCATAAAAGCACAGCAGCTAATGTGATAAAACGCTGCAGGATTAAAGACGTTTGCGCTCCTTTCGGCACAAATGGTATTCAGAGTATTCTACCACGACCTTCCAAAACAGATTTCCTTTCTTTTACAATAAAATGTGTTTTTATAATGTTTTTCATCCTTTTTACCAGTTGTTTTGACTGGAGTTTTACAGAAAGCGCTGCACCAGGCTTGACTTTTAACACTGACTAGACGTTTATACAGGATTTATTTGTTTGTTTGTAAAATGATTGTGCCAAAAAAAGACAAAATCTCCAACTTTTTCAAATAATAATTGGCTTTTGATGTTCCTAATGGTAACGTAAACATAAATACCATCAAGTGCCAAAACAAAAGACTTATAAATGGTTCCTCAAAGGTTATAAACTGGTTCCAAAGAGACTTACACACAGTAATAAACATCAAAAACCAGTTCATATCCAATGTATAAATCAATTATAAACTGCATTTCTGAAGCAGACATTTACTTTAATGTGCACTGGTCAAATCCAAATGATTACTGAGGAAGATTAAAGAGGAAATAACACTCTTTCTGTGTTCTGAAATATGAAGTAAAGTACCAAATGTGTTTCTAAAACGTGTAGAAGTGTATAGTTGGGTTCTAATAATTACTAGTACCTGTTATAGGGTTTATTAATATCATTATGTAAGTGATAAGTGTAAACGTTAACCATACACAGTTCAATTTTAATCTTGTGAGTCTTTTTATGAATCTGAAATAACGATGGCTCGGCAAAGAATAACGATGTAGGCTGGTCTCATTTATAACAAATACAAATGGGCCCAATAAATTCAGACAATTAAAACAAACAAGAAAAAAAATAACCCTCCATTTGGCTCCTGCAGAGTCATCTACTGCTCTTTTTGTTGAAGTTTTAAGACAATACTCCAAACTTCCAAATCAACGACGTTTTTACAGCGATTCGTGCATCTTTTATTTACTTTTCTGTTTGTTTTCTTGCATAAAAAGTAACCAACCCACTTCTTCTTCTTCTTCTTCTTCTTCTGTCGTGTCCCTTACCTTCGTTGTGGAGGTCCTCCCTGCGCGGGCCGCCGTCCCGCCTGATGGCCGACCTGCGGTACACCACGTGGACCCGACCCTTGACCTCCACATCCTGCTGACCCTTCTCCAACGGCTCGATGAAAAACTCCCCGTTATCGGTGCGGATCAGACCTGCCTGGAAGAAAAGAGCCCTGGGCGTTAGCGCTGCTGTTTTCTGGAGATTTTGTGATCAATTGATCATATATATATATAAAATATATAATTTCGGTCATTATTTGGACAATTTGGGGGCCCTCTAAACTATTCACGAAGATTTATCGAGTGTCAGAAAGATTTCACCCGAAACAAGACGACGGGAAAACACTTCATTTGAGCCTAATGTTCCTACTGCTTCTTAATCATTTTGGGATGTTTGAAGAATTCCAGCCGGAGGTCCGCTGAGTTTTACGTGACGTCAAAGCCCGTCGCTGACGTACTTCTGAAAACATACCTTAAAAACTGAATGTGACTGAGGCCAAGTCTGAACGTATTTGGATAATTCTGTAAATGGATATTTTCCTGAAACAAAAGATCTCAATCCAAACAAACTGTAGAGACTCAAACATGCATCCGTCAGTGGCATTTAGAAGAACTTTATGATTCATTTTATGCACAAAAAGGTTGGATATAGATTTAATACAAGGAAAAGACAGATGTTAGGTTATGTTTGTGTAAACGTTTAATTAGACAGTGTTGAGAAATGAGCAAAAAAAGGCTGGATTTCTACCTAAAAACCTGCATATCCATCCTGTTTCTGGAAGGTATTTTTATCTTGAGCTCCAGACACATTATTCAGTTTTTTATGGATAAAAGTCACACAGTATGACAGGGCCAAAGACATTAAATCTCACACCTGTACGACCTGAGACTGCCTCTGAACAGTGTCGGAGAGTTCGGTGCTGTCCTTAGAGCAGAGATGAGTCACTTTTAAAGAGTTACTGGAGACTTTCTGGATAATCTTTGGCAGGAGAAGTTCATTTAGCCTCAATAAGGGACATAGAGACGGATGAAAACTCAAAACTGACCCTAAAGGTGTAGAAGAAAGGTTATAAATCCTCATAATTGTCTGTATTAAGCCATAACGGTCAAAAATGTTAACGTAAAGACGACCTACAATCACTGCATAAGACAAGACTAAAGGATGGACTATTATTAACTATTTATTCTGTTATTTCATTAAGATACTTTATATAAACAACCACTTAATGGATTCTGCTAATAGTTCTCCATTTTATACACAGTAACTCAGTACATAAGTCTTAGTGCTTCATTATGATTTATTAGTCGCTAAAGAAGGTCTAACTTGTGTTTTCACTTGTTTTCTTCAAACTTATTGTGCACAGTTTAAGGAAATGTCTCAACAAACTGTTTATGATGCATTGTGGGAAACTTTAAGTGAAACCAAAGCTGAGTCAAACACAACAAAACAGAATGACATCATCTCTATAAAGTCTCCTAATTAGTAACTCGCTTAAATGCACTGCTTTCAAAATGTATGATAAATGTATTTGTCATTTAACATTGTACAACAAAGGTGCAGGTATAAATAAATAAAAATAAATAAAAAGATTAAGTCCTGTGAGTTAAAAACACACACATCCATCACATTCAGCTTTGATTTCTCCCTAAAATTGCACAAAATAAACAAAATATTGCACTTAAAAGATTCACATTTTGGCAGCATTTGAGGTGGCAATGGCTCTTGGGTAAAAACAGTTTTTTAATCTGTAAAATGACATGTTCTGAGTGTATCCGGCCTCACACACTCCTGTCTGTTTAGAGTTTTCACCGAATATAATACGAGGATTACATCAGAAACCTGTTTTTAAGTGAGAAATAACTCACACGAAGGGAAAGTGTTACATAAGCACACGTATGTATTCTGTAACAACAACACGACAAAACACTCATCCTCCTTTGTTTCTCTTTTTCAAGCTCCACACATTTGACCCTCGCTGACACCGTTTGTTCTTGACCACAGCTTAATTGTAGCTCGTGACTCAAAGCCCATGTGTCTTCTCACTCTGGAACATGTAATAATCTCATACCAACGCCAAAATCACAGAGGAACAGGGCTTCGGGGCTGGAAACGATGTTTACGTGTGCAGCCTCCACCTGTGCACAAAACCAGTCACTAAATATACACCGTTCAACTTTATGAAAGAAGTATCCTCAGTTGAACTTTGTGGAGAGCAAGAGTAGTTATATATATCTAGTTCTGTTCATGCACAATACTGGTTACTCTGATACTTTATGGATTTACGTCAAATCTTTCGGTTTGGACTTGTACTTGTTGCGTATTTCTTCAGAGACCCTCCATGTTGTGTGATTTTTTGCAATCTCCATTATTACAAGACTCAAATCTGATACAAGCTGCATCCATCTAATTCCATCTAAAACCTGTTTAAATCCAGTCAAAACCTCTTCGAATCCATCTAAAACCTGCTCAAATCAATCTAAAACCTGTTCAAATCCAATTAAAACCTGTTTAAATCCAATCAAAACCTGTTTAAATCCATCTAAAACCTGTTCAAATCCATCTAAAACCTGTTTAAATCCATCTGAAACCTGTTTAAATCCAACTAAAACCTGTTCAAATCAATCTAAAACCTGTTCAAATCCAACTAAAACCTGTTCGAATCCATCTAAAACCTGTTCAAATCCATCTAAAACCTGTTTAAATCCAATCAAAACCTGTTCAAATCCAACTAAAACCCTCTCAAATCAATCTAAAACCTGTTCAAATCCCTTAAAAACCAGTTTAAATCCAATCAAAACCTGTTCGAATCCATCTAAAACCTGCTCAAATGCAACTAAAACCTGTTTAAATCCAATCAAAACCTGTTCAAATCCAACTAAAACCCTCTCAAATCAATCTAAACCCTGTTCAAATCCATCTAAAATCTTTTCAAATCCATCTAAAACCTGTTCGAATCCATCTAAAACCTGCTCAAATCCAACTAAAACCTGTTCAAATCCATCTAAAACCTGCTCAAATCCATCTAAAACCTGTTTAAATCCATCTAAAACCTCTTCAAATCCATCTAAAACCTGTTTAAATCCAACTAAAACCTGTTCAAATCCATCTAAAACCTGTTTAAATCCAATCAAAACCTGTTCGAATCCATCTAAAACCTCTTCAAATCCATCAAAAACCTGCTCAAATCCAACTAAAACCTGTTCAAATCCAACTAAAACCTGTCCAAATCCAACTAAAACCTGTTTAAATCCAACTAAAACCCTCTCAAATCAATCTAAAACCTGCTCAAATCCAAATAAAACCTGTTCGAATCCATCTAAAACCTGCTCAAATCAATCTAAAACCTGTTCAAATCCAAATAAAACCTGTTCGAATCCATCTAAAACCTGCTCAAATCAATCTAAAACCTGTTCAAATCCAACTAAAACCTGTCCAAATCCAACTAAAACCTGTTTAAATCCAACTAAAACCCTCTCAAATCAATCTAAAACCTCTTCAAATCCAACTAAAACCCTCTCAAATCAATCTAAAACCTGTTTAAATCCAATCAAAACCTGATCAAATCTATCTAAAACCTGATCAAATCCATCTAAAACCTCTTCAAATCAATCGAGACCCTCCGTGTTGTGTGATTTTTTGCAATCTCCATTATTACAAGACTCAAATCTGATCCAAGCTGCAGTCTCTTGTCGCGCTGTGACGAGAGATGCCCAGAGAATTGTAGGTTATGAATCAACTCTGGGCAACAACAAGCTGCACCAGTGAGTGTTCGAAAAGAGAGAAAAATAAGAAAAAAGCATGAGAAGGTTTGTGGAAAAGAAAAGAAGTGTACCCTTTGGGGCCAGTGCAAGGTTTAGATGAAGGTCACATTATTGTTTGCTAAATTTTGATTACACAGCTTTTTTAAATCAAATGCTAAATCTATACATATATTCACCTACACTCATGGCACCTTTATCTAAAAACAGCACAATGTGGGCAGTCCAATACAAACCAAATGGGCAGGTCTCAGATGGAGGCCTTTATATTTGCTTATTACAAAACCACAATCCATACGATAAATACCATATTTCCATTTCCTGTTTGCCTCCTTCCAGCTGTGCATACGCCTCCTGACACGAGAAATATTCTGTTTATTTCGAGCAAAAACTGATGAGAACGAATGAGAATACGCAAAAAATCCCAGTAAAAAACGTCTAAATTGCGAACTGCATTTATTTACTGAAAATAATACAATATCGAATTTTATTTTGTATTTTTTTGGTAAAACAGCTGCCTTTTTTCCATCAGAAATAATGTGTATCCATGTTAAAATGCAACACAAATTACACGAAAGCACAGTAAGATAAATGAGAATGTTGATTTATTGTGTTGTTTATGATCATCTGGCAGCATCTGGAGGTCTTCTTCTGAATATTTGTACCAGAGATACTTTCAAGAACCTTTTCTGGTAGATGGCGAATTCTTATAAAGCGAGTTTCATTTTAATAAGAGGACGTCAGGTAAAGAATCTGCCTTAAATCACATTAAACTGAGACCAGAGTGTCCTCAAAACCAAAACAAGACGGAGACTTTTAGACCCCAGAAAGATACGCCAATAAAATCCGGTTTTACATTCATTCCAAACTCATGGAGGGTTATGAAAAGTTTGTCACATGCATTAAATGGACCTGTATATTTGAGAAACAGAGAGTGAGACGACAACAAAAACTTTAAAAAGCTGCCTTCAGTCCAGCATTAAGGCCAAGATGGTCTCGATGCTATTTTAAAGAACTTTGAAGTTGATTACAGCAAAGTTCCATAATGACATTTAGATTTTTTTTGTTTCTAGTTCTGTTTCATCTTCTTTATTCTCCAAAGAAAGACAATGCCCAGTGACTTTAGCATAAATACGATACTAAAGAATCCTCATTGTTACATTAAAGGCAGACCCCAGTAAAGAAGCCGTTAAAGCAGTGGTGTCAAACTCAAATTGGTGAGGGGCCGCAGTAGTTAAAATGAATCCTTTCAGGGGCCGAAGGAGATAAAATTTTGAATGTGAGATTTCATCTTAATTTGTGAACATGTTTGACTCAGATTTGAACAAGTTTTAGGTGGATTTGAACAGGATTTAGGCGGACTGGAACAAACGTTAGATGATTTGAAGAGCTTTTAGTTGGATTTGAACAGGTTTAAGTTGGATTTGAACAGGATTTACATTTATTTGAACAGGTTTTAGTCCAATTTGAACGAGTTTTAGTTGGATTCAACAGGTTGTAGTAGGTAGTGGGAGGTTCATCTTTGTAGCAAAAATCAAAACCATCTGAAACCTGTTCAAATCCACCTCAAACCTGTTCAGACCTAGTGCCAAAAATGTCAAATAATGTGAGGTCAGCTACAAGACTCTGGAGAGAAGCGCACCTACGATGTAAAAGTTTTCAAGACTTATTCAACTCACTGCACTGTCGGATTATCAGCTGGAGAAAGAATAACTGCACAAGTAACAATAACACATCCCCAAGACGTCCTCTGTCTTTTCACATCGATTCTATTTTTACTGTGAAAGAAAAACCTCCAACGGTCCACGTGTCCTCGTTCATCCTCCGACCAGAATACGTTTATTACCTCCGCGGAGAAAAAGAGGTCATTTTGTGAACACGATGTTTGGAACCACCACATTCAAAGACTATATTTTCCCCTGGCTCTGTTTCTTTGTGTAGTCATTTCATTTTCCCATGAGAGAACAATCACCAAAGCGTGTATTTCCCTTTTTTTTTAATTCAACACCCACTTCTTTCACGTCATTTCTCCATCGATCATAAAGAAAGCTGCTCTATTCAACCCCACAATGGCTGTTTTTTGTTGTTGTTTCTTTTGAATGAGTTTTGGACGAGCGACACTTGGAAAAAGGAAATGCCAGCGAGACGTGCCCGAGTGCTTCCTCTTCGGTGTGAGCGCTGAGAGAACATCTGGACCGGGCCTGAACCCTGCCAGATGTAAACTGACACAAGAGATTGGGCTGGGTTTACTGCAGGACTCACAAGATCTGTTTCCATAAAATTCAAGTGTATTTGAAGCTGAATTTTTCAAACTAGAAGAGTATAAACTGCAAATTATGGCAAGATTGTGTGTGTGTGTGTCTTTTCAACTTTGGCAACATAGAAAATAGCCCCTTTTATGCTTTTCTACCACAACAGGATCTCTTGAAACAGAACAGAAAGAGACATTCAGCTTTTTTACTGAACTCTGGAACTCTGGGGCTTTTTGTTGTTTCTCATGAAGCGTAAATGCAGCACGGTGCTGACTAACAAGAGACATTAGGGAGATGTAATCCATCAATATCACAAAGTAAAATCTGTTCAAATCAATATAAAACCTCTTCAAATCCAAATAAAATCTGTTGAAATCCAACTAAAACCTGCTCAAATCCATCTAAAAACATTTATAATCCAACTTAAAGCTGTTCAAATCCATCTAAAATCTGTTGAAATCCGACTAGAACCTTCTCAAATTCATCTAAAACCTGTTTAAACCCAATTAAAACCTGCTCAAATACATCTAAAACCTGTTCAAATCCAGTTAAAACCTGTTCAAATCCAACTAAAACCTGGTTAAATTAATCTAAAACATGTTCAAATCCATCTAAAACCTGTTCAAATCCATCTAAAACATGTTCAAATCCATCTAAAACCAGTTTAAACCCAATTAAAACCTGCTCAAATACATCTAAAACATGTTCAAATCCATCTAAAACCTGTTCAAATCCATCTAAAACATGTTCAAATCCATCTAAAACCAGTTTAAATCCAATTAAAACCTGCTCAAATACATCTAAAACCTGTTCAAATCCATCTAAAACCTGTTCAAATACATCTAAAACCTGTTCAAATCCAACTAAAACCTGTTCAAATCCATCTAAAACCTGTTTAAATCCATCTAAAACCTACTCAAATCCATCTAAAACCTGTTATAATCCAACTAAAACCTTGAACTCTAGACACTTTGGATTGAAGTCGTTTTGGGATTGTAGACGGATGGCAAGGGTTAAGCCTGACAGCTCAAACCCAGGGAACAAAAAAGTCATCTGAGGCTAAAATGAACTAAAGTGAGCTCATTTAACGATGATGTACAGTAAAAGTATAGTATCAAACACATCTGCACAGTGGATATGTTTTTCTTTCAGTTATGTTGGCGTTATTTACATCTGCTACCAATCCGATGCCTTTAAGTGCAGTTTTCTGAAGGTTAAGGATTGAGTAGGTGAGTGTTATGCATGGTTTTAAATACACAGTGTGGAGGCGAAGAACCAATTAAAACCATGTCGTGCACAGCTCCTGCTCAACCTGCTTATACTGGGCTCATTTGCTGAGAGTACATGTAGATAATGTAGTCAGACAAGGTCAAACGTGTTCAAACCAGGCACTGCCACAAAGACAGAAGAAACTTTAATCTTGTTCGGAAAAATATAGACATTGATACTGTATGGTTGAGCTTTTTTACTTTGTTATTGTCTCAAAAAAACTGTAAAATCAAAAACGTAGTCTGCCATCTTGAAGAATGGCTGAGACTTAAGGGTTTCAGAGAGCTAAATGTAAAGGAATTTGTTTGTTTTTGCATTACAATTCCATATTTTTTATACCAAGCAAATCATAAAGGAGTATGGAGCCTGACCACTTTACAATATAATCATTTTACCAGCAGTTGGATGATTACATTACCATAACATAGATTCAAAATGACAAAGTCTGCCATAAATACAACAGTAAAACAGTTCTTCTATTAATTTATTTACTGTTTTTGATCTATTTTACCTGTTTATCCTGCTGCATTCCGGTACAAATGCCATTAAATCAAAGGGATTCCAACCATTCACACTCGCATTTATCATTTATGATTATGTCAACATCTTTTATTGCAGCTTGTGGCCATGAAACTGCTTTAAGTGCATTTTTTGAAACACATCTCTACAACAATCTCTGTTATTTGTTTACTTTGCTCCAATAATGTTGAGAAGTGACATTGAAACTGTCAAGAATTTAGTTTTGTTAGTTTTTCTTGTAAATAAACCAACAAAACCCAACATCATTTGTATTTGTTTGTGTCTAATGCAGCCACACCTTTTGAATTTTACACAATCTCAAATATATCATGATAATATTTGAGATTGTGTAAAATTTTAAGGGTGTCTTAATTCTTTTTTCCACCACTGTATTAGCAAAAAAGTGAAGCCAGTGCTAAAGAGAGAGCTATACCTTTGTGCTACTGTAAGAATGGCTAACGCTAAGAGTTCTGACCTTAAAATGGAAAAAAGGGAAAGAAAAATCTTGCTGAGTTGTTATATAATCTTCAGAGTGGAGTATAGCAGACTCTCTGAATAATACGGACTATTAGCATAATAGCCTTTCTCAAACAAGCTGTTCATGCAAATATGACTGTTAATGTCACGGTCTAAGGCACACATGTCAAACTCAAGGCCCCGGGGCCAAATGCAGCCCTTTGCGATGTTTTTTTGTGGCCCTTCAATATATTTAGTTTTTCTGGCTCTAGATTTTAACTGGATTTCAACACGTTTTAGACGGATTTGTTTTTTCCTACAAAGATAAATGTTCAATTCCATCCAAAACTTATTGAAATCCAATTAAAACCTGTTCAAATGCAACTAAAACTTGGTCAAATCCATCTAAAACCTATTGAAATCCAATTAAAACCTGTTCAAATGCAACTAAAACTTAGTCAAATCCATCTAAAACCTGTTATAATCCAACTAAAACCTGTTCAAATCAATCTAAAACCTGTTATAATCCAACTAAAAACCTGCTCAAATCAATCTAAAAACTGTTCACATCCAACTAAAACCTGTTCAAATCCATCTAAAGCCAGTTTAAATCCAATTAAAACCTGCTCAAATCCATCTAAACCTGCTCAAATCCATCTAAAACCAGTTATAATCAAACTAAAACCTGTTCAAATCCATCTAAAACCTGTTTAAATCCAATGAAAACCTGCTCAAATCCATCTAAACCTGCTCAAATCCATCTAAAACCTGTTATAATCAAACTAAAACCTGCTCAAATCCATCTAAAACCTGTTATAATCAAACTAAAACCTGCTCAAATCCATCTAAAACCTGTTATAATCAAACTAAAACCTGTTCAAATCCATCTAAAACCTGTTTAAATCCAATGAAAACCTGCTCAAATCCATCTAAAACCTGTTATAATAAAACTAAAACCTGTTCAAATCCATCTAAAACCTGTTTAAATCCAATGAAAACCTGCTCAAATCCATCTAAACCTGCTCAAATCCATCTAAAACCTGTTATAGTCCAACTAAAACCTGTTTAAATCCATCTAAAACCAGTTTAAATCCAATTAAAACCTGCTCAAATCCATCTAAAACCTGTTATAATCCAACTAAAACCTGTTTAAATCCACCTAAAACCTGTTTAAATCCAATTAAAACTTGCTCAAATCCATCTAAAACCTGTTTAAATCCAACTAAAACCTTTTTGCTGTATCCAAATGTCACCATTTTCAACAACTGCGGCCCCTCAACACTTTGAGTTTGACACCTCTGGTCTAAGATTTAAAGCCATTATTTCAGACAATTTTAAACAAGCGCATTCGTGTGATATACGTGCCATTTATAGTTCATTTGTTGCCTATGTAGCTTCAATAATACTCTGTGAAAAGAGCATCAAGAGAGCGAGGGTACGTCTAAAGAAAGAGTATTCCGTTCAAATGCAGGTGTAAAACATAAAGAGGCGACCATGTTAAAATTCAGAGGTTAAGTGTGGCTCTGGCTGAGATTGGAGCAGTGTGAGTGAGCATCACACTGAGGTTATTATGAAGGGGGCCGAGCACAGCGGGTAATAATTTATGTCGGTGAGTGGGTGACTCTGAAGCGAAGAAAAGAAAAAAATACTGCAGCAGAGAGGCTTGAAAAAAGTAAACACATGAGACCCTTTGGCTCAGCAGTTCACCAAATTCCACACGTTGGTTACAGCATCTTAGAAGACAGATATTTACTGTATGTCATTTTGAAGGAGTGTCTCTGCGCTCTTCAAAACAGCAGTGGGAGTCCGACACCTACACACACACTCGGGTGACAAAAAGTGGGATTTCTCGGGCAAAAGAACAAGCAAAAGTCACTATTCTCAATATAAATCAAGCCACACGCGGTTCATGCATCAAAATGTGTCTCCTTTTTGAGTTTCCAAAAGGATTTGCCTCAAACAGAAGTAAAAAAAACTCCTTAAAAACATGTCTAAACTTAACATTAATGAGTTTATTTCACTTCATACTTCAGTTCTCTTTACGTTATCTTCTATTTCCCATTCTTCTTGTGTTTCCAAAGCTCTCTCAATCGAAAAAAAAAGCTAAAGAGTTATAGATATCGAACACTTGGTTGAGCACACAGCAATAACTCTTTAACAAATTGCTCCAGGTGACCCAGACCTCTTAAAACTTAACTTTAAAGAGGTCTCCGGTCGTATGTTTTTTTGTTTTTTCCTGTAGTCTTTCAAGTGTAAATGAAGGGAGACATCATTTAACATGAGCTAAAAGCAGCAGATAGAACCGAGGCTGCAATGTGCAACAAAATCAAAGCCGGGGAGCTTAACCTGTCATTAGTGGGGATTGTTCAGAGACATATCATTTCAGCTCCAGGCACATACCGCTGTAGCACAAACAAGAGCTATAGGAAGCGAGGCAATCCGATGGCTTAGTGATATCACAGCACAATGGGGTAATTTTTGCGCTTTCACACCGGATGAACCTTAAGCTAAAATATCTTACAAAAAAAAAACCCCAAAAACATCTCCTGTGACCGGGACTCATTAGCTCCGTCTGAGTCTCCGGAAATGCACATTAATACATTCGATATTAAACCGTTGAGTCCTGTTTATTTAAGTGTCGGGGCAAGAAACAAAAGCTGCTCAAGTTGCAACATGTCAGAATATAGTCTGGAGTTTTTGTGGTGAAAGGAATACATTTTTGTGCAAAACGTCTAGTAAATAAAAGCAGATGTGTCACTATGTTTGCAGTAAAGAATAATCATGTTTCAGGCAAAAAGAAGACAATAATTATCCCATTGTCTTCTCCATTCACTCTTCTTTGTGTGTTTAATCGGCCGTGAATTACATTTGATCAAAAAGTCTGAATTATCACATCACAAACAAACAAGACTTTGGTTTAAAAGTCCGAAAGTCTGGAGCAAACAGTGTGAAATCCTCCTCAGTTCCTCAGAGAAAACTCCTAAAAAAAGCAACATAATGAAATTTCTCTCTTAAAAGTCCATTTGTTTATTAAATCAAAGCTTTTTAACAGTTAATAGACATGCTTTTTTAACTTGTGGAAATATTTACGTGCATTATTAGCTGCACAGTTTGTTCATAAAGAAGAGTTGGAGTTAATGAGTTAATCCTTGGTTCTTTCTGAACTTAAACACAAATCCGTATTTTTAAAAGCAAAAACCTCATCTTTTCGAGCCAGTAAAGTTGTCATTTGTGTCAATATCTAGAGTCTGATGTTAGAAAATGAAACCGGGAGAATTAGCTGTGACAGTAAACTGCAGCGAACTGGAGACTGTGAGCCTCTGTGGACAAATAAACGAGAGCGAGTACCGAGCCAACTATCTTCTGCCACTTCCCCAGAGCCGAGCTGCGAGCGTCACGGAGAGATGTTCTCAAGTGTGATGACTCAACCTCGGAGCTCTCAAGAAACCCCATCCCGTGCCCACATTTCTCACAAGAGCCGACGAAGAGCGGCGTTTAGCAGAACTCGACGGAGACGATTTACGGCCTCGAAACGGAGACGATCATTATAGAAGAAAAAATAAAGTACAAACGCTACTAGAACGAAGACAAACCCTGAGAATTTATTATGTAACGATGACACAGACACTTTAGTTCCATGTCTGCTCACGAAGGAACACTTTATTTTAAATTACATCGGAAAAAAGTGTTCTTAGATACGTTAATTTGTGTTTGAGACTTGATTAATTGGCAATCAATCAATAAATCACTTCATAAATCAAAAGTTGCATGATGTTTCTCTTTTTTTATGCAAATTGTGTATATTTATGTATATATGTATGTGTATGTATATATATTTACGTGTATATCTGTATGTTTTTGGGTGTTTTTTCCGCAATGGCTCGAAATAAATCGAATTAATTCAAGCTGAAACTATGCACATGCTTCTTGCAACAAAACCTAAGCCCAGTGTTGTGTAAAAATGATAAGAGGGAGTTATTATTATCGCAGCCATTTGAATCCGACATCCACTTTTATCTGTGTGTAGTCGTCTGCAGCTGCTGCGAGGAAGGATTAACAGCGGTGGAAATAAATCGAATTGTTGGCTGAAGAGCGGGGCTTCCACTGACGGAGCTCTTCATTTTGACTGGAATCCTGGCCCCGTCCCAGCTCGGTACAGTATCCCTGCGAACATTCATGAATAGGACAATTTATCCCCAAGCTTTTCCATCTCAAATGAATGGAAACTCCTCTCATTGTGGCCAGAAGCCTCGCTGTTACTAGGTGGCCCGCTCTTCTTTTAACCGACGGACGTTAAAATAGCGCACTTCCGACTGCGGTTATCTGGCACCCGTGTTTCCATCGCACACGTAACTGGATCTGGCGTCATGTGTCCTAATTCCCAACACATGAGGAGCGCGGGGGATAAGCATAGCCATCACTCGTCGCTCCGCAACAATACTTCACGCAGCTGTTGCTACGTAGAAGTTAAAGTCAGAGACTCGATCAAAGTATCGGAATCGAACTGAAAGAGTCCCGCGCGGCTGCTGGGATTTTTACTCACATCTGAAAGGTCGGCAGATATACAGCCGTCATGAGTCTGGAATGTGTTAAAGTGCCGGGCCCGTGGGCACGTGGCAGGACACCAGGCTCACGTCATGTGGAGCCCCGTCTGCAGAGAACGGGGCAAATACTGACGAGTACAGGGTAGAAACGAGGACGGGGGAACACGGTACGAGGGT
This sequence comes from Rhyacichthys aspro, assembly GCA_036850595.1. NCBI lineage: Eukaryota > Metazoa > Chordata > Actinopteri > Gobiiformes > Rhyacichthyidae > Rhyacichthys > Rhyacichthys aspro. The sequence goes on along the minus strand of CM072166.1, from coordinate 3,387,389 downwards.
TTTAGACGGGTCGTTTTTACGTTAAGAAAATAAAATGTCTCGCAAAAGCAATTAAAACGTTTGGGAACAGTGGCTTTACAAAAAGAAGTCAGAAAATAAATGTATAGAAGGTAATGCAGGGTTCTTACACCTTCTCTAAGTTCAAATTCCAGCACTTTTCAAGCACTTTCAAGGTGTGTTTTCATGTTTTTCAAGCACCTCGCTGCAGTAAATGACATGTTGACGTACACTGAATGTAGTTTTTTTTCATCTAAATCCATTTTGGTATAAACTTTGGAGCAGAGACAAGAGATAGTTCACCCAAAAATGAAACTTGTCTGATCAAAAAGATGTTCATTTATTGGATGAAGTGTCCCTTTAAGTTTGGTCACTTTTTGCAGAAGGTTGACGTGACGAGAATTTCAAGAACTTTCAAGCACTTCATCCAAAATTCAAGGACTTTTACAACCTTGAAAACACTCAAATTCAAGCATTTTCAAGGATTTCAAGCACTCGTAGGAACCCTGGTAATGGTAGACACAAACTATTTTTATATTTTTGTCATTCTTGCAAATTAAGGATAATATTTGAAGCTTTCTTTGCGGCAAACAGAGAATTATTTCGTGACATAACACCACTCGAAATCTTTAAATAATGACTTTTATTCCTCACGGAGCGGTTTTGACGGCAACAAACGCTAGAATATTCCTCATGTTTTGGGTTTTTTGAAACATTGAATTGGAAATCATTTGTGGAAACAGGAGTTTTCTGAAGAAGTGAATGTTAAACTGATATTTAGGACATGGAGGCAACATGGTTAGTGCTGTCTTCCTAAAACTAGAAGGTGCTCAGATCCATTACCAGGGCCTTTCTGAGCTCAGTGCACATTGCTTTTTGCCACAACAATGGATTTAATGCAGCAAATGACTTTCCCTTTTAAATAATGGATGATAAAGTGTAAATATAACTTATAGATAGGACTATTTATTCATATTCTGCCCGTTATCCTTGACTGTATGGAGCATAAGTACTCTATGTCCCAGTATAACAATATTAGACTAAAAGCGTGCTATTATTTCATGCTGTTATTGCCTAATGCCTACTGCTGTGTTAGTACTTAGACTGTCAGTGCCTGATATTCCATCTATTATCTATTAATAACACCATTCACACTTATTTTCATTCACTGTGGGAAGTTGAAACCACTTTATAACCTGTACGTGTATGTTTTTAAGAGAAAAGTCACTGTAAAGCGCAGATTGGAGACATTTCGAACCATTTACTTTAAAACTATAGAAAAGTATCATTTATTATGTATTGTATAGTCCAGACAAGGCGTAAAACTGTACCTCAGCGGCAGATAAAGGCTTATATCTAGTTCTGAAGCTTATACAGTGAACACAAAATACAAATCTGTTGTCTCTTTAGTCCAATATTAGTTAGAACTAAATTGTAGAGTGAAGTTAGCCTCCTCAGATATACATCTAAGTGTCCTTTGTAAGAAAATCTTCAAAGCTCCTTTTGAAGACTGAGCCGAACAGACAGACTGTCGAGTGCATCTTCGCGACTCGGCCCGCATTCGCTCCTTTCATTTTCCTTCATGTCGGTCTTGTCGAGCGCAGGGATCTCCGTGTTTGTACACATCAAGCAGACACTTCAGACTAAATAATTCGCCTGTGAGCTGCGTGTGTGTCTGGGTTACCTGCATGCGCCGACAGGTCTGTGTTTGCGTCTGACAGCGGTGTTTAAAAGGGCCAGCTCTGCTAAATTAGGCAAAACACAGGTCTCCGGGTATCTCCCCGAACAGACGGCTCGGAGTTGAGTGTGGCTCGGAGTTGAAAAACACCTGCTGAGATTCACGACGGTAGAAATGAAAGAGTTTGAGTTTTTTTTTGTGCCGCTAATACTTCAAAATGGATTTAGTGAAAGGCTGGAAAGTATATTTTACAATCACACACTTTACTTTTACACTTAGCATGAGCCATACCTTATTTTAGATGTTTTTTGATCATTTCTTCTGGTATTTCAACAGCTTTTTCCAATATTTTCTCAGATATGGAAATCCCACTACTGTGTTTTTATAGTTTTCAACAAATGGTGAAGGCAAAATAATAAAACTCTTTCTTAATATTGGGTCAGAGTCTGTCATTTTTATTTAAAGCTAATACAGTGTGCTCTGAACGCACCACAGCTCCAGCACTGAACTGGCAAATGAAATAAAGCACCATGTTACGCTCAGTAATCTCAATAATAAGTGTTTTTGGAAGAGAACTGACATATTTAGACATAATTACTAGATTTAGAAGAGTGCCTTAGGCGTGTATTGAGGCATAAAAGTCAAATTAAGTCAAAGATTTTAAGGAAAAGTTGCTGTTTATGAGAGCAATCTGATTTTAGTACATCAGCTCTACTTTTATTTTATTGCTGCACAATTAGAAAAGGCCAAATGTGATGGTAAATGTTCTGTTACCGTGACAGAATTTATATCTTTGGCAGAATTTATATATTTTTTAATGTTTTTTTTAATGTTTAGCCTCGAGGAACACGGCTTATGATTCAACAAAACCAGGAAGGCCATTATTGAGGGAAAAATTAGCTCACTTCTGGAAAGATCGATGTTTTGTGGTGCTTTTTACTCTTCATACTTCACTATAAAAGCTTAAAATACAGTCTGTTCTGTGTTCACTGGAGCATATGTGATGTTAATTTGTTCATCTGCAATGTTCCAGGACTAATTTCTGTTTTATTTCTGTTGATTATCACCGTCCTTCTTCATCTGCGCAAGGTATTTCTGTTTTGATGACGAGTTGCTGAGTTTTAAAGGCGCAGGAACTTTAAAGAAGGACTTAAGTGATATATTTGAGATATTTTTATTTATTTTAGGTCACAGTGTCATGGCTGAATCCTAAAACTTTAAAATGATAGCTTCTAATTCCTGTTCCTTAAGGTGACGAGGATAACGCTAAAATACGAGGAGGTTTCTTAATCTTACTCCAGTAAAAACACAACAAGATCATTTTATTCTCCAACGAGCGCTGAGTTTAACGAAGCTCGCAAACGAGACGATGTAGAGAATATCAATCAAATATTCTTGTCTCTGTTAAATAAAGAGCTCCGAGCGACACTAAGGCTCATCACACAAACATTTAAACAAGAAACACACCACAAGATTCACCCCAGATTTACGTTTTGTTTCTCACAAATGTGCTCAAAAGTACGTTTTATAACATGGAGCATGAACAGTGAACGCCAAAAAGTCAGGTTTATATCAGTGTGGCTCTAAAGAAGTGTGTTTTATAAATGCTTGTTGCTTTTGTCTCCCTTCAAAGTGACAGAATCAACCACAATCACCACCTGTTTCTCTTTTAAATGCATCTTGCAACGTTAAACCCCAGCGTTTCTTTGCTGCTGATTTGTATTCAGGGCCAATATCTGTCAAAGACTGGTCGACAAATCCAAGGACAAGAATTTTCAGTGCCCTTCGCCGAAAAATAAGCAACAAGAAGCAAACTAAAAACTAGAAATGTGCCTTATTTAGAGGACGGCAGGATTTGCAGAAACAGGAGTGTGCAGATGGAAATACAAGGATGAAGAATAAAAGGAACCCAAATATGTTCATAAAAAGATAAGTATCACAGTTAAACCTACTTTAAAAATGAGAAATATCCAATAACCTGTTGTCATTTATACATTTAACTCTAGGTAATGTCTGAAGCATTGTATAATTATAATAAAAAGAGAATTTGTTTCGTAAATAGTTATTACTCTTTGGCTTCTAAATGACCCCATTCTCATGATCCTAATAAATACAAACCACAAAACCTCAGTGTTGTTCAAGTTATGATGACTCTACAAACAAATTCAGGCTGACTTTAATTGCTCAAGTGTCCAATTAGAGCAAAGCCGTGTTATTTTTACAATTGATAATTAAAACGACAACAGTATTAGTCGTAGAAGTGAATTATTGGTGTTAAACTTTAATCAAATATTGCCAAGATGTTGAATGTGAGCTAAAGGATGATAACTTTTACAAAATAATCAGAAAAAACAGTCGACTGAAATGAATCAAATGCTCGTAAATAAGATTTTACAATAAAGAATCTCTGCAGTGTCCTTGTACAACGTATACGTTTGTTATTCCAGTGACTCATGAAGGCAATATTGTGCAGTCGGGGTCATTGTCAAATAAAACAAAGCGGCCTTTCATTGAAGAACAGTGTCCTCACATCAGCAGCTGACGTCTCTTCTGCTGCGTGACTGATACAGCGCCGTGAAAAAGTGTTCGCCCCCCTCCTTATCGCTCTGTTTTTTGCACATTTGTCCGACTTAAATGTGTCAGATCATCAAACTAATGTAAATATTGAACAGAGATAACTTAAGAAAGCACAAAAAGCAGTGTTGAAGTCACGATTTTGTTATTTTAAAGATAAAATGCTAAACCTACCTAGCCCTGTGTGAAAAGGTAATTGCCCCCCTTGTTAACTACACTTTTATTTTATTGCTGCACATTGAAAAAAGGACAAATTTGATTCTAAATGTTCTGTTACCATGACACAATTGATCATTTTTTAATGTTTTTTCTATGTTTTTTGACATTTAGCCTTTAGCAACAACAACAAAGCCAGAAAGGCCATTATTGAGGGAAAAATAATGATAAATTAACAGATGATAAACACATTTATCAGTCTGGAAAGGGTTACAGAGTCTTAAAAAGGTGGTTCATGCTCAAAAACCCTCCAATGTGACTGAATTAAAACAATTGTGTAAAGAAAAGAGATGTAAAAGACGCATTGCTTTTTATCTCAAACGCCATAAAGGTTTGTATGGCTTTTTTACCTTAAAATATGATTTCAAAACTGCTTTTTGTGTTTCCTTAAGTTATCTTTCTCTAATATTTAAATGTGTTTGATGATTAGAAACATTTAAATGTGACAAATGTGCAAAAAAATAAAAAATCAGGACTTTTCTAACACTTTTTTAATGGCGCTGTACTTAGCTGCTGTAAAAACTGATGACGAGGGGTTTTTTTCTCATGAAATATCACGATCTGGTTTAGAAGTTTAAAGTCTCTCCCATTTCCTCACGTGCCATTTCTGTCTTTTTAATGTCACAGACAAAGCTTGAGGATCCAGGCTGATTTTTTTCCGCTAAATATCCATTAGCGGCTGGGCTCGGCGTCCATTAAGGACAACGTCACAGAGAAGTATGTCAATGTTAAAGCCGAACAGCAGGGGAACAAAAGGAATAATTATCTCAAAGAGCTAGTTACTTGGGGAATTAGAGCAAAAAATTGATTGGCTTTGAACAAAAGACCAAAAAAAATACATGAAGTACATAATTATAGACGTCTCTCACAGATGCTCCGTAAATAAAGGAGCAAGTGCTTTGAGCAGGTGAGGATTTTCTTGTATTCTGATGATTTTTTTAATGAAAGAGATGGAGCCTTCACCTGGAAAACACTCGGGGGCAATTAACTTATCAATACCTGCATGAGTTTGGACTGTGCTGTAAAGTTAATGGAGAAAATCAACAGAAACTGAGAGGAATATGAACTTTTACCACTTAAAGCATTCATTCAGAATATATAAATACTAGCAGATGGGTAAAGCCTAGTCATAATTACATGGGGCAATTAAAATAAATGTGCAAATAAAATTGAGTGATGCACATCTCAGAGTTTAGTGTGTCTAAAGCATCTTTAAGTGACTTCTTTCCTCAAAGGATTTAATAGAAGCAGCATTAATTCATCACAGTTCGAAAAAGTCAGAAAACACACAAAAAAGACACATTTTGCCCTAGATTTTTGTTGCTCCACATGAAGCATAGGACAATATAAGATTCTGACTGTAAAAGAATACCACAGTTTGATGTTATAATGCTTTTGTGGTTAAATAATTCTCATTTCAAGTAAATGACACAAATAAATGTTCGTTAAACTCTTTTTTCCACTGATTACACTGTTGGTCGATAGATGAAGTTAATAAGGGTCTTTTTGGCTCTTTATGTTCTTGTTTTATCAGCTCATATTACAATAAAGGAATATCATAGTGTACTTTTATTACAAGGTGTTCTAAACATTACAACCACGTTATTTTATTTTTGTCAGATAAGCACTGTCTTTATCGCACACCGCTTCAGACTTTCTGTTAAAAGAGGGACAGCGGATTTGCCAAAAGGTTTGAAAGGTTCACTCTCTTTTATTTATCACTGTCACTTCTGGATTTGTCGAACTTTTAGCCAATAAACTGCACACAAACACAGACATTTACTAGAACTACACTAAATGTAATCACTCTGTGACCAAAAACAGCTAAAAGTGGGCACCTTTCACGACTAATACAAGGTTCTACGACTTGTTGAAACCGATCCGACTCTAAAGAGAAGCATTAAATGTCTCTAAAATAAAGTTTATATTGAGTGCACTCCAGCTTTTCTCAATAAGCCATTGAGGTGATTAACAGTGACTGTGGATAATGAGCTCAAGTATAAAAATGACACTCAAAAATCAGCTTTTACAAATGAAGGGCAAGTGTCATTTCTCAAGGACTGCTTTGTATTCTCTGCTTCTTCTTAAAGTTTAGAAACATGTCTCTGGCGACACATTTTTGACCCAAACACCACCGCTCCCTGTCGTGGCTGCTTCAGGTACCTGTTTACCTCGGGTTTAATGAGTGTTTCACGCCACAAGGTTTCTTTATTATAGGTCTATGCACTAGTTTTTTCATAATAAAGGTGACCGTGAATAATATCCCAGGTTTTTCAGTATAATAGCCTCGTCACAAAGAAGTGAATAGTGAATGGAACGGAAGAAAAGAAGAAAAGAAGAAAAGAAGCCATGTCACCAGCAACAGAAGGTCATTACATTTAATCAAAGGCTTTAAAATGAGATAAATCAAGGTTTTCTGAACAAAGAGAGTGATTTTTTTTTCTTTTTTGTGCAAAGAAGTGAAGTCTTCTGTGAAAAAACAAGGATTTATTATCAAGGGTTTTACGATTAATGTATCTTTCAATGCATCTGAACAATTCTCGGTTTGTGTTTTATTTTTGCATCTGCTGCAGGAGTGTTTATCCTGATGAAGGCCAAAAGCGTGTGGATTAATGAATAAATGGAGAGAAAAGAGAAGCAAAGGTAGACAAGGATAAATGTTTACAATTCACTCGAGCAATGTTTAATGAAAAAGAGATAAATATGGGATCAGTCTGACACTGAACTTAAAAAGAGACGTTTAAGGTCATTTAAAGAGACCAGAATGGAACAAAATATGAATCTAATCGTGTTTTAAAGCAGCAGCTGTCTTTATTTTTGATCTAATTCTGCAAACAAGTCAGAGTTTTGTATTAAATATGTCTCTAATTCAGGTCAAATATCACATTTCTGCCCTAAACGATACAAGAAAATGTGTCTCAAAGCAATTTTCAGAACCAAATGTATTTAAGTTTATAAAGACAACCCACTCCAACAAACGCTCTCGTCTCCAGCTGACTTTAAACGCCACACAAAGAGACCAATCAGAGCGGAGCCTTGTGTTATTATCGATGTTTTTATTTTATTTTTTTTACTGGTTCAAACTGGCACCGTTGGATAACACTGAAGGCTACGAACAACATGTACGGACCAATGTATTGAAGTCAGATGTAATGTATTTGAACTGGGACACTGGGTCGCTTTAATAGATATGTTTTAGGACCTGGGACGTTATTTATAGATCTATACTGTGCTCTTTACACACAGCCGCAGTCACATACAACTAAATGATGCAGTAATATAAATAAATACTCTTTTTATATGTTAGTAATAGTCCGATGTAAACAGATACGCCCTCACACTGTGTATTAAATGCTATTTCCGCTGCTATATGTAACGTTTATACATGTTTAAAACTGTTTTTTATTACTTCTACAAGCACACGGAGCAGATTTTATTCCCCTGATGCCTTCATGCAATTGCAACGCGTTCAGACCAAGATGTAAAAGCTTAAAAATACAGACATTTTCATTTAAGATTTGATTCCAGTTGGAAAACCGTGATCAAACCATTCGATTAAAAGCAGCGAAGAGGGAAACTGACCCAGAAACACATTGATTTATTTCATCTTGGATCTTTGAAGGAATATGAGGGTGGAAAAAATAAAAAACATGTTTAAAACTGGATAGATGGTGTACATATTATACATTTACGATAATAAATGTCGACTCTCCTGCTATTAACCAAGCATTAAAAGGAAATGTGATCCAAACAGAGCAATTTCATCACGTTTAAAGTGAAGTTAAAACAGACTTTAAACCTTAAAACACACCTGTAACTATCAGTACTGCAGCTTTAGTCGAAACCAGCCTCGATTTGAGTAAAAGATATAGTTCTGTGTGTTTGTAAAGTCACAAATCTCAAAAACAGACACTCAAAAAGATGTTAGTGACAAGATAAAGTCAGCAGAACGCACTGGTAAAGCGTAACGCAAGTAAAAAAGACAAACGCCAGAGTTTAAAGCAAAAGATAAATATTTTATGAGGAAAATGCATCATTTGTCACTTCAGAAGTTAATGTGCGCATCATTCGGTGCAGTTTCCAGGTTTCTTGAGTCAGAGCTATTCATAAATGACTCAAAGGATTTATTTAAACAGCAAAAAACGCATTAAATAAACAGCTCAGCATTAGCCTGAGCAGGGTTTAGTTGGCACAATTATTCACTCCTCTGAATGTAAACTCAATCAAAGAAGATATGGATGTAAATAGTCAATGATTACAACCCCAGCTTTGATTAAATCTAGTCTTTAATCATGTTTTCATCCGTTTGAGACCAAAAGAGCTCCCTATAAAAAAGTCTACTCTTTGTTAAACCTACTCAACTCTAAAAAATAAAGCACAACCCTTCCTCTGATCAGTGCACTCCAGCTTTTCTGAATAACCCTGTGCTTTGCTGTTTTGTATTGACTAGTGACTGTTGATAATAAGCTCCAGCACAAGCCAAATAATCTCTCAAATGAAGGACAAATATCATCCACTAAACGACTGCTTTTTCTTTTTGAAAGGGTTTGAAGGACGTCTCTTGTGACACGTTTTCGTCTCGATTCATCAGGTGCCTATTTACCTCGAGCTAAATGAGCGTCTCAAGCCACAAGGTGTCTTTTTGTCGCGCCGTTTCTTTATTACAGGTCTTATGAAACGCTCCGAGTGGGAGTTTTGAACAGAAAACTATGCTAAGTGCTTATTTCTGTAGATAACAGCAGTACACAACACACTTATCATTCGGGTGTTTCGCAGAAGGAAGAGAGAACAGGACTTCCACAGATAACGTTCTGCAGTTTCCACACAATTCTCACCGAGGCCCGGAGCTGCACATGTGTAAACACCCGAGGGAAACGCTCTCTGGACTTTTCAAAACATATGTTACAGACACAAAGATCAGGCAAAACATCTCCAAACGTACGGTACGTCCAGATGCTTCCACAAATAAACCACGGCAACTTAACGCACGAATAGAAACTTCACAAACATCTGACTCATCCAAACAGCTGGGGTTAAACTGATGCAGCAGAGGTCAATATAGAAGAATCTCATGAGGGAACATCAACAATTTGGCCAGATTTCAACTTAAAAGATGTGAAATGATTGGTAAAAGATTGCCGTAAACTTTTTTTTAACTTCAATCTTTTACATTTTCAACAAAAAGCAAGCAATAAAATGAAAATAGATTGTTATTGCATCGACAAATCGGCAAAATATCGACAAAAACTTGCTTAAACAGCAATAATGTTATGGCGTGATGGTGATAAATGCTTGTGATTAATATAACAAACTAACGAGGAGCCTGAAAACACACTGAATGAAAAAGTTAGCGCCAACAACAAAACCAATTGAAGTATTCAACGATGATAATACGCTGTTGACAGAAAAAAGGAATAATGGTCGCATCAATTTGGACAATTTCAACACCAGCAGCAAAAATGGAGGCTTAAACCTCAACGTTTTGAGGTATTTCTCTCAGATTTGGCGCCGATCTCTGCTGATTGTTCAAATATTCGGATTATTCTGAGTATTCTGATCAAGAATACTCAAGTTTAGGAGACGTCACACTTAATACTTCCCACTTTAGTCCAGATACGACACTCTGTTTCTGAAAGCATTTAAATAAAGACAATGAGAAGTATTATGGTGTTTAAGGTATTTAGACAAAGTTTCAACAACAAATCTAATGGTAACTTGAGGCTAATGCACTTACGCTAATGTTATGCAGATCAGATGGGTTTCTTTAAGTTTTTATCACTGACAAAAGTTCAAAATCAGGTTTCTGTTTTCAGATTTTTTCTTTGTTTCTGTGAAGAGTGATTGAGAGCTCCACTTTAACGTAAACAGAGGAATAAAAGGTAAAAGGCAGTTGGTTTAACAAGTGTATTCACCTTCAAGTGTGAAATAAAAGGTCATTGTGAGGTGACGGATTGGCCTTTTCCTCAAACTCCAACAAATGAAAGCATTAAAAGACTAAAAGAGTTGCTTACCAGTCCGTCACAGTTGCTAATGGCAACAGAGGCTTGGGGCATGTCGCTGACGTCTCCGGTAAAAACACAGTCTCCGTATATCCGCTCTTTGGCTTTTTCCTCAAAATCCTCTTGCCATTCCACGAAAGCCCCCGGCGCCACGAGCCTCCTGTTGGCCCGGAGGCGCAGGTGCAGCTCCTTCCCAAACACAGTGACGTTAAAGAACAAAGAGGTGGCAGGGGCGGCAGAGGGGGCAGAGGGGGCAGAGGGGGCAGGAGAGCGAGGGGCACCGCGGGGCACTCGGCGTCTCCTGCCCCCTTGCCTCTCGCTTGAGTCCGAGCTGGATCCACTGGCCCCGGCCGAGAGCACGTGGGAGATGTAGCGGCCCCGGGAGTCTGTGCTGAACGGGACGATGAGACCATATTCACTTAACTTCCCCGAGAGTTTTTCTGGTGGGACAGACAGTTTGGAGTGAGAACAGTCAGAGAAATGGAGGCAAAAGCACATTTCTGAACACATCCCAAAGGTTCTGAACGTAAGGCTGCACCACATATGTTAAATTTAAGCGTTTGACGTGCAAGGAATGTTCTTTTAAACCTCAATCGGTGCCTTTCGATCAAATAAAAACAGTGTTAATTAGTCTAGAGCCCAGACTTTTAAACACTTTACTCTAAAATACATATTGACATCTTAATATTCACATGTCAAATCTTTTCTTCTTCTACGATCAAAAGTATTTAAACAAAAGAAAAGAGTTGCCTCACAGATTACAGTTTACAGACAATAAGGGAGCACTTCCAAGCACCGGTTCAGGGGCCAGATTTGGTTTACAAGACATTTTAAACAGAAAGAAAAAAGTTTAAAACAAAGCTGCAACAAATTGGTTTAAATCCCAGTCGTATTTACATTTTTTTAAGGTAGAATCTTTTCCATAGACTCATTATGCCTTTAATTAAAACACAAATATTCAAATTTATCACCGAACATTGCAATATTCAACATAAACCTTCTTCTTCTCCTTCTTCTTCTTCTTGATGTGTTGTCTGACAAATTCTTCTACATCTAGTTTATTAATGTTAAGTTTTGTCCCGTTAAACAGTAATTCTCAAGCTCTGGCTCAAGGACCAAAAGTGAGACGCTAAACGTGGACATTTCACACAAAACAATGAGGATTAACTCCAGATAAAACACAACTTAAGTGACTTTAAAGTATTTAAGTTCATTTATCCATTGCACGCTACATTAGCCTTGACTTATTAGTGTCAGAGTGGATTGTTTAGTTTTAATGTTGTCTGTTTATCCATTTTAATATATAGCTCCTCGTATACAATACATACGGGTCACAACTTCAGTCTCTCAAAAGCCTGTATTCTTCTTATTAAAAATACTTTATAACTGTCCAGATAAGGTGAAAAAGCAGGACTATTGATCGGTTCCCGCTGCAGCTCCAGCCTGTGTCAGTGTCATTACGATAAACCATCAATAACTCATCCTATGTCCCTCTCTGTGCTCCCAATACTGCCCCAGTGTGAATCCATGAAGGGCAGACGGCTATTTTAATGCTTACCATGTGTTTCTGCAGCGACAATATAATCCACAAAGAGTGAAAAGCACCACAGCAATAAATACATCCAATCCATAGCGAAAAGAAAGATGATAGTAACGCGCAGGAGCTGCCGCTGGACTCTTCTGTCGTGAACTTCGCGCAGTTTGGGAAAAAAAGACTGTCCTCTTTGAAGGAAAAAAGGGGGAAAAGTTTTCTCAAAGTTGAAATGGAGCAAAGCAGCCGGGCATTTCTGAGCGTTTTTCCCCGCAGCTAGACGCCGAAGTAACGGGAGTAGTTCACGAGTAGTTTCCAAGCGTCTGGCCCGCGCTGAAGTGCACAGAGCAAAAGGCAAGCCCCATCCATTTAGGGAGCTGTGGGGAGAAAGATATCTGGGGTTCTGATGACGACAAGTACAGGGGGAAAGAAAAAAAAAAAACCGGGACGCTTCCTTGGAGATAGTTCCCCCTCTTTGTTTCTTGAGTTTAGTTTCAAGGAAGTGACTTTTACGCACGAGAAATGAAGAGTTGAAGAAAGGTCCCGCAGCGGAACATCTGCCGTCCAGTCCGGCTCAATTACGCACCAGTGCTTTAGCTGTTGGGACACGCTGTGGAGAGCAGTCTGCCCACCGCGCTCTGCCGGACGTTCAAGTTTGGAGATCGGGGTGGTGTCGGAGGGGAGGGGGCCTACGGGACACGTTATATCATCCGGAGCGCGCAGGAAAAACTTCAGCAGCTTCGAACTTTTTTGGTGAGGTTTATTATAGAGAGAAGCGGGGACGTGAGCGTAACGGGCCATAAATAAGGGCAGAGTGTTTACTTTGGTGCACAAACACATGTCAGTGATTACATGGCAGTATATCAAGGGGACTCCAGACACAGGCAACGAGTATGGCTCACATTAAAGACGTCTGGAATAATTATTTAGGCTTAGCTTCACGAAAAAATACAATAAAAATTCCACAAACTTAAGAAAATGTAAAGCTGCCTCTGGGTCATTTTGGAAAGAAGGGTTTATAGGTGATTATTCTTTTAGTAAAAGTTTATAAGTCAGCTTCACAAAAGGGGATTTTATGTAAACAAAAAAGTTTCCCAAACACTGGGCGAGGGACCAAGGAGTGGTTCAACAAAGACTTCACTTGGGTCGCAAAAAAATTCAGAAAATTCAGATTTCTGAGAAAAAAAAGAAAAAACAATGTTAATAGTCCTGCTAAATAATGTAAAAAGGGAAGAAAATCATCTGTAAATGACCAAAATACGATCACATTATGATTAAAAGGGTCGTGTAAGTGGCTCGCCTGGAGACCCGGGTTCAATTCCGGCTCAGGTCATGTTCCCAATGTCATTTCTCTCTTTTTCTCACTCTGTTTCTTGTCCATTTGACTGATTTTCAATTAAAAAAAGGCAAGGAACCCCAAAAAAAGTGATAAAAAGGAAGAAATATGGCTAAAAATAAACAGTAAAGAAAGAGAAAACAATATGAAACCAGAGCTGGGAGTTAAAATCCTTCAAATGTGGGAAAATATGAATGTGAGCCTCTACAAAAGTCAAACTATCCCAGACTTTACTCAAAGGAAATCGGACTTTTCTGTCTCTTGTGGCCAGAAAGTAAAATGCAGATGTTGATAGTTTTCTTTCCGATTACATTGTTACATCAAAAGATTGTCAAACCAAACAAAGAAATAAAAGCTTGATCATGAAAACAAACACGAGAGCAGAGTAATGGGTTAATGCAGCCTCCAAGTGCAACAAAAGTTAATGATCTGAGCCGATCCCGCACATGTGAAAATGTGTGAAAACAGAACAGTCGATTTCACCGGTGGAATGAACGACTGCTCTGAATATTGGACGACTTCTTGCCCGACCGGCGTTTTTGGCCCCGGCTCACCTCTCGCTGGAGTCCAGGCCAGACTTAGACTCGACCGAGCAAAAGGCTGAACCAACAACTCTGGAATCCGTCTTCACCCAAACGAGAGATGAGGCTGAAAATGAGTTCGGACTTGAGTAAATTTGCAGAAAAAGGTGTCTAGACTGGATTTTCTTTCACAAACAGATCTGGGACTTTCACTAATTAGCTCCATGCTGCAGGATGTCAGGCAGGTGTGGGTTTTTATGCCCTGGAGGTGCACGCAGAGGATTGCCTTGTGGTGCAGACTTCTACGTTAATATGTGATGGAAACTAACCACACCATTAAGACTTGGAAACCATTAAGTGCCTTGTAAGACGTTTTATGCTCTTTTTCCATCCATACTGTGTTGGGGAAACTTTTTTTCTTTCCGCCTCTTATTTGCATCCAAAAGCCAGAACAACATTCCTCAATTGTATAGGCTTCTTCTGTTCAATTAGAAGCGTTTTTCCTTTTGAAATAAATAGCTCCACTCTTTGACTGTGGTTTAGTCCGCAAATTAAGGCAATTTTCTACCACACTACTTTCATTAGAACACTTTGTGCTCCTCAACAGCTCAATAAAAATCAAAGCAAGACTATTATTCTGTGTGTTCCTTATACTTTTACTTATTGTTGTTAAATGAGTTTGCCGAGAGCTCTCTTTTGTCAGAACAGACCTCCTGGGAATAATCCTCACCAACTTTTTAGAGCTAAACATTTACAAAACCAAATGTGGGCCAATTTAAAGTGCTTTAAATGTTTTGTCCAACTTTCAGATCGGTGCAAAAATGGAACAAACATAATAATAAACACTGGAAGGTCACCTGTGTGTCGTAATTAAAAAGTACAAGTAAAAGTTGCAGCTGTATTCTTTCTGGGAAGATGCCAAAGTGGAAGTTTTGGACTGTTTTTCTGGAGAATATTAAAGTGTTGGCAAAGAAACATACGGTGCGTTCACGTAATCGAGTTAGAAAGTTGTTTGTTCACATGATTTCAGTCGGAAAGTCGGAACATTTTAAACCGTAACAACAAGAAAGATGGACGTGAAGTCAAGAATGATTTGATTTGATCAGAGCAGTGCATTTCTCAGCTCCATTCAGTCAGAAACCAGCTCCTCATTGAAGAAGAAAACCAGAAACTCAAAAGATTTAAGACTGAAAACATTCGACGACATTCGAGACTAATGTTATTTTTAAATGAGTTAATACGGTCAAAGTAGTAGTTATTAGCAGCGCTTCAAGACAAGGAAGAGTTTGTTGAAACCTCTAAATACCAACGTAAATAAATAAAGTAGTAGATAGTCTTAATAAGAAAACTAGTTGTACTGTCAAATCATGAAAACAGTCAACGCCGACAGTTTCAGAGCGACTCAAGCAGGCTTCATCAAAACATTTTCCCGAGTTCCTCAACCAACTCTTTGCAGAAAACTAATGGAGTCGTAATGGATCGAGACCTTTACCTGTCGAGTCAGCTCCTTCTTCATCACATGCACCACTCTGACTCTCTGCTGATCCAGATGTCGACCTCCTGCTCCATCTGTCGACCAGTCGTGACCGAAGACCCCAGATATCTGGACTCCTTCACTTGACGCAGGAAGATCTACATATTTATGATGTAAACCCTGACCTAGGACATTACCATCCACTTTACACTCAGCGTACAACCATCTCAGAGTCTAAAAGTCAATGTGTGGGTTCATTATAAACTGGTAGAGAACCCGATCGATCCAAAAAACAAAATGATTCTAGATAAAAATAGAGTATTGAGCATCTGGAAATACATACAACAGAACATTGTTGTAAGAAGTAACCTTAGTGTGATATTTAGCTGAAAAAAACAGGAAGAGGAGAAAAAAAGTCAGAAATTAAATTATATCACGGCTTTTTTAAAACACAGTCTGGCAGATATCTATAATATATCTGTATTGTGTCCAGAAACAAAGTAAAGGTCAAAAAAACGATTACATCACGTTCAGTGGAGCGTCTGACATTATGTATTTCTACAGTGAGCTTTAATTCGCTCATGTTCCACATTTTATTATTTATTTTTCCACTTAACTGTGTTTTATTCAACTGTAAACACTCTCGAGCTTGACTTTCTCCACATTTTTTTTAGATTGTGTTGGATCAGTGTCATGTGTTTGAGCTCAGACTGAAGAGGAACTATTTAACTTTATGTTTATCCATGTTTTTGAGACATTTAACGGTAGACCTTAAAGCATCTGCAGATTGCAATAGTTCTTTATCTGACGGACGATTGACAATAGTCTGTTACAAAAGCTTAAACAAGACTGGTTTATAAATATTCTTTCAGTCATTGAAAGTAAAATTTAACAAAACACTTTAAGTCAATCAAAAGCATAGAACAAAAGGGTTTAGGCTGAAGTAAAAACTTATTGTGCCTTTTAACATTTACAACAGACAGAAAACAAAAAGACAAAAAACTAAGAAGAAAAACAGATTAATTTCTTTGGTTATTGTTATTATTTTTTAACAGTATCATCTCAAGTTAACCATCAGTATTATTACCTCATTACCATCTTTATTACCACTTTATAATCAGTATTAATATTGTTACTACTTTCATTTTGATTATTACTACCATCACTTTTACACCATTATCATTAACATTATTACTATACAACAATATTCAATTCTGACACTGCATTATTAGATGAATTATATTACTTAAGGGCTTTGTAACAACACAAAACATTTGACTAAATTATTCAAATTCAACCGATTTGTTGAACTGAGCAGAACATCTCACGACAATCTCTCGACTGAGCAAAGAAAACAATCAGCCAATAGCATTTTGTAACAGAATTATACAAAGAAACGATAATCTAAGACTTTATCTACATTTTATTGTGAAGGACGTCAAAGATAATCACGTTGCATTCAAGCGTCGCAAATAAAATCAAATAAAAGACACTCGTTTGTTAATCTACAAGGCTTGTTAACACTGAATCAATTATGGTGAAAAAAACTAAAAAAAAAGTAGAAAACTAAGAAACGACTGCGCTTTCTATGTCGTACACAGAAAAAATGCAAAAATAAAACAGAAATCCAGAAAACAAAAAGAGAAATGAACATAAATCTCACAAATGGATGAAATCAGATCAACTCTAAACTTTGAAACTCTGAAAACTCTCTTTTAGTTTGGCTCATCTCTGGAGCATTGTGACGTCAGACATTGAAATGAATGAAGCATCTGTGTCTTTTGGAGTGTCTGCTGTTTACGTTTGTCTGTGCTCTGTGTGAAATCTGATGGAGCGTGGTATGGATCGGTGCATTTTAATGTGATGCAGCTGTAGTTTCTCGCTGCAAATTCCTATTAATGCGGCACGGCGTGAAAAAGACGGCTGTTGAATGTAGCAACGACTATAATTTGCTAAAACTTTCCATTTGGTCAAGAATAGAACAGATATTAACAAACACTAGGCTCGAGATTTACACTTTTACACTTTTCTCATGTTTAAAGAAATGTTTATTATTATTATTATTTACAGTTGGATCCTAATTGTAAACAACATAAAGAAAAACTACAGATATTAGTGAGTATTTACCATGAACAACCTCAGGGTTCTTACACCTTTTATTCAAATTCAAGTTCTTTCAAGGTGTGTTTTCATGTTTTTCAAGCACCTTACTGCAGTAAATGACATGTTGACATACACCGAATGTGGTTTTTCACATTTAAATCCATTGTGGCATAAAAAGGACTTAAATTGTTTAAATTGTTGAATACTTTGGAGCAGAGACCAGGGAAAATAAAACTTGTCTGATCAAAAAGATGTTAATTTATTCAATGAAGTTTAAGTTTGGTCTCTTTTTACGGAAGACTTAATTTTTATTTATTTATTTATTTACTTATTTATTTACTTATTTATTTATTTATCTATTTATTTATTTATTTACTTATTTATCTATTTATTTATCTATTTATTTATGTACTTACTTATTTATCTATTTATTTATTTACTTATTTATTTATCTATTTATTTATTTATTTATTTATCTATTTATTTACTTATTTATTTATTAATTTATTTATTTACTTATTTATTTATTTATTTACTTATTTATTTATTTATCTATTTATTTATTTATTTACTTACTTATTCATTTATTTATTTATTTATTTACTTACTTATTTATTTATTTACTTATTTATTTATTCATCTATTTATTTATTTATTTACTTATTTATTTATTTATTTACTTATTTATTTATTTATCTATTTATTTATTTATTTACTTACTTATTTTTGTAAGAAGAAAATTACTCTGTGAGATTGTGAATTACTATTAAAGCAACACAATCAGAATTTCAAGCACTTCCAGGCATTTTATCCAAAATTTAAGGACTTTAACAACCTTGAAAACACTCGATTCAAGGATTTCAAGCACTTTCAAGTACGAACCGTGAGCCTTTTGGAAATGGTTTATTTTCACAGAAAGTGAATGGGCTAAAAGTCAATGAAATAAAACAATCTTTGCTTCAATCAATGCCGTGAGTGGAGACGTTTCATTAAACTGCTCAGTGGGGAGTGTAATACCATTAGAGGCTGGTAAATACAGTGGACACACGACTTTACCATCCCTTTAGAGATTTGTGCCACGCTGTTATTACTGACGAGAGACCCGAGAGCTCCCGAGGTGTTTTTATAAACACTCCGCTCTCGGCCGCAGAGGAAAAGCTTTTCACATGAACTTCATTACATCCCCTTCTCGCTGCAAAACCTCTCAATGGCGCTCTTTGTGTGTCGTAATCTGGGGATCCTTCAGAAGCGCTAGCTAGGGTTTCACGTGGCGGAGGATCTCAATGAGTCTGGAAAGCATTTCAAAGGCAAGGGGCCGCTATATCATCCAAGCACGGTCTTCATGTCCTGGGCTTATCTCGACCCGGAGTCAAGTTGGCCGCATGCTGCAACCGGAGACGCCGCCTCCATCACTCGCTCTCTGTCGCTGAAGCTCAATCGGAGAATTTTAAAGTTGAAATTACAGTTTTATGTGTGAAAAAAGAGGATTAGAGCATCATAAAGACACAGTATTCTACGATCGTCCTAAATGTCTGACTCTCAACAAGCTTTTTTATTTAACATTTAACTCTAATTTAAGATCCTTTCAGTGATTCTGGTGGCAATTTCTCTCATCAATATCTCATTTTAGTCTTGTACCCTAACAACACTTGCCTTGTTCTTGTGATAAACATCATATTCAATCAGAAAAAGTGTTAAATGTTGTACTTTTTTCCGATGAAAAGCAAATCAAAAGCATGAACCAAAAGGGTTTGGGCTGAAGTAAAAACTTATTGTGCCTTTTAACATTTACAAAAGACAGAAAAGAAAAAGACAAAAAACTAAAAAACACAGTTTACATTCATAAAACAGAAGAAAAACAGATTAATTTCATTGGTTATTATTTTTAATCTTGCCTTGTTCTTGTGATAAACATCATATTCAATCACAAAACGTGTTAAATGTTGTACTTTTTCCCAATGAAGAAGCTCTTTTATTATCGACAGCCGTTTCCTGTTTTGAGTCAGCGCCGTACGGCTCACGCTTCATGAATTTAAACATTGTATTTATCGTCTAAACTGCATTAAACACAAATAGAACCCGTGCCTCTAATATTGAGTCACTAAATTATAGGAAATTGCCGTAGCTCTTTGAATTTAATGTTGTTTTCGTAGAATACAGCTCTCGTGGATCCAGCAGAGGAAACACAAGGTGAAATATATACAATTACAGTGATGACATTCATAAATATTTATGTATTTACTGAATGGTGGGTGTTTTAAAAGTGCTATAACACATATAACACGTCCTGGGCTGCACCGTGTAGCAACAGAACTAAAAAATGAGCAGAAGGTACTTTATGAATGGAATTAAAATGTTTACAGAAAGTCACCAAGATTAAATGTAAAGACAAGTGATGGAGTCAATGATTCATCTCAGGAATAGTGCTCTGTCCGGTTTGTATCGATCAGTGGAGCGCTGAGGAGGTCAAAGGGCATCGAAGGGATTAGATTCAAATTCAAAGTCTGGTCGATCACACAGGTACAAGGACTTAAAGGATTTCCTGTCAACGTCGAGACAAACAAACACAACGGGTCCGAGGCTTATCACGGAATATCGATCTTTTATTTTTAAACTTGTTCAGCACATGTTACAACTAAACTTTAAGACCGAGACCGAGTAAAAATGAGTTTGAGACCAAGACGAGTCTGACAGAAATGAGATCGTCTCAAGAGCGGTCTTCAGAGTTGTGAAAATAAAGGATTCATGCCTTAATTTAATCCATAAAATAAACAAATATACCATCTGTGGTCTTCGTAGATCTTGTAGATTGTGTGTAATTACCAACTCAGATATTATGAAGTGCATTATATATAAAGTTATGTCTAAACCAGGAATAAAACAGCCTTAAACCAGAACTCTTAAAGAAGTTCTAAAGGATTAAACTAGGACTAAAACAGAGCCAGAACCAGGACTTCGACTGGAGAAACCATTCACTTCAAGACCTCCTGTAGTTGACACAGAATGAGAATAAAAATGATTACTTTTGGCTTGTCTGAGGCCGCTCTCGGTCACGTGACTCATACTTTCATCCAAAAGGGGGATTAGGGACACTATAAAATAAAACGACGTGCTGAGGAAACAAGACCAACAAACTATAAAAGATCCACTTGGTTTCCATTTACAATAATCCTGGATTGGCCGCATCGCGATAAAATCCTAACAACTTCCGCGCTCCTGCAGATAAGCCGGCTCTGGATTTACAAGAAGGAAGCGATCTGGGATATCAGCGTTTCAAAGGAGGCCAGCGAAGCCAAGTGGACTTCAGTGATGTGCCGACCGCTGGCTTTTAATCCCCAAACAGCCCTGCTTTTTGTCCCAAGAAGAAGAGGAGTGTCCACTTTTTTCCCCTTTTAATTAAGACCCTACCTGTCCACATCAAAAGCCGAGTCAAATGAGTCTTTTGATCTGCCTAAGCTCTTTATTACTTTGCGTGGAATATTTAAGGATTCAACAAAGAATCATCTGTTTTTGTGGGAAACGGACGCCGGCGCACGTTCATATCCCAGCGACAGAAGATAAAGAGGCCGCCCGGATATACGAGTGCAGGGCTCTTAGCGGCGCGTATCTGGACTAAAGAGGATGTGGAGATAAGGAGGGGAAAGAGAATGAAATGGAAAGATAGAAAGCACCTTTGAAGTGAAACGTAGAATGTTAATAAGTCCATTTTCATTTACTGACAACAGGAAAATAGAATGTTGTTTGAGAAGCTTACTTTTACTTTCTTAAATTGCGTATAATTGGGATGTTTTGCTTCGTGAGAGTTGCCTCGAAAAACAGAAAGTAATGGAACATCTGCTGAATTCAAAGCACAGATAAAGGTCTATTATAATAAGGGCTGCACATTAAATGTCATTACTCAAGTTACTGTTAGGTACTGAACTGATATAACTAACTTATTCCAAGAAAAAGATTAAGCGTCAAACAGAAAAATACATATACAATAAATAATGATGGAACTCTTTTCTCAGTGCATACATCTAATAAATGTTTCTCTCCCACAAACACCTACTCTTCGAGGAGTAGAAGGACATAAAGACGTCTAAGACAAGTGTGGCTGGTATATTTTTATTCCCTTATGAATATTGATTATTTTCACTGTTAACTACTGAGAAATTGCCATTTAACTGGACTAAACCAGGATTAAAACCAGAGCATTATTGATGAAGATAATGCTCCAGAAAAAATCTATTTCAGTCTGAAAATTGTGATTGTGATTATGCAAAAAATGACAGCTTTATCCTGCTTATGTTAAGCTTTTATTAAATAAGATATGAACAATGAGTCTTTAGTAAAACGTTGTGCAGCATCATTTATTTCTGACTTTGCATAAGCCTTTAGTTTGTTCTTCTCACACTCACTTTTAAAATCTTCAGAAACAGACCTGAGTGTTGGGGATAAGTTGCATTAAAATACCTCTAAAGGGGGGACACCTCTGCCCTTTTTTATAAACAATAAAATCAAAACATCTAATAATAATGTGCATTACATTTGTGCCGAGGAAAATGTGTCTAGTAATAAGATAAACAAGGATGTAGTTCTCGTGTTAACAATGCAATCATAAGTCTTTGTTTGGCCCGGCTTTGTCTGCAGTAATCATTGAAGGCTATACGTTTATCTGCAGCGAAAGTGGTCTGCTTTTTATACATTTAACAAAGACCCTTCAGTTCATTGTTGCTGTTGAAGTCAGGCAGCGTTATTGTTTTTATTGTTTACGGCAGGTATGCGAGTTTGAACATGACTCTCAGAGAAAATGGACTGGATAATTACACGAACGAACACTTATATTGTTGTTTAAAGGTCAATGAGGCTGAACAAAACATCTGCTATTTACGGCATTTTATTTAAACAAAAGGTAATCGAAAAGTAGTCATTTAAAACTTAGGTGTGTGCATTATATATAACGGCTTTTTGAGTTTGCTGCCTTTTAGTTTTAGGGCTGCAACTGCTATTTACCGACTGTTGGGTCATTTTCTTGCCTTTTTTTATGATATTTGATGGTGACAACGGGGCATAGGTTAATGAAAACACTCTAAGTTTTACACACAAAAGCCTTGGAGCTACGGGTCGGGTCAGAACGGGACGGTTTGGAGTGTTTCCACTGTCTCCATTTGAGATATAAAAACTATTTGGATGCATTGTCAATAAACACAAAAAGAGAATAATCGGTACAGTTGCAGAGGAGACGATAAACACAATCTTTAAATTCATGGAGTGAGAGATTTGACTCAGTTTGAAACCAGAAATAGCTGTTATATAATAATAATAATAATAAACACTAGCTTTGTTGTCAGGAAAAAAAAGATGCTTTGTGTTTTAATATGATTTTTTTTACATTTATCACAAGAACAAGGTGTAATTTTTCGTTTTTTCCATGTTTTTACTTTTGTTTCTTGTTTGAGGATAATCTATCGTTCGATCAGCTGACTGCAGTGTTTAACGACGCTCCTCTCAAAGAGAACCACAAATCCAGAACCCTTCCCTAAAGTGGTACGGAGCGCTTTTAGGGGACACTTCCGACCCTTTTTGATAATAGAAATACGCCAGAACCCAACCTGCACCCACCATCCCAGAGGAAACGAGGCTAAGGCCACAAAAACTACACTTATACAGAAATTTGTTACGGACTTTAGCGTCTTCCTCGTCATTGTGGGTGTTTAATTAGCCTTCACACAGTTAAAAATAGGCAGGAAGGTAAAAAAAACTACTCTTTAAATTTGAAAAAGAGGGACTTCCTTCAATAAATGTGTGTGTTCAGTGGTGGAGCAGGTGAAAACAAGCAGCAAGTACAGAGTTTTATTTGAAACTGATTATTTATTTGAAGCTGAGTGGGTTCAATCTGTCATCAGTGGCTCTCCATTATTGCTTTTGTCACCGGCCAAACGCAATGACTGGCCACTGTAATAAAGCACTAACAAATACTCAAGGGAGACATTATTATTCTGTGAAGTCAGCAGTTATTTGGGAAAACTCACTCACTCAGTTCGTCCCGTTTATAAATGAAGTGGCAGTGATGGATTACACTCAACTCAAGCTAACAAAAGCTGTAAGGAATGATTTAGTGAGTGACTCTTAGGGATATAACTCTGCAGTACTTAAAAAAAAAAAGTGCTGCAGATATTAACACAAAATGTAAAGTCACTACGTTAACTTTTAAGAGTATAATATAACTTTGCACCGGAATATTACCCTGACTTTATCTGGAAACACTGTCTAATTTATGTTTTATTGTTTAAACAGAGTCCACAGAACCTCAGCGTCAGAGGCGAGTGTGTTTCGGCGTCAATACAGTGTGACTGGTGCTGTAAGCGGAGTGCACGGAGCGAAGAAGTGTCGTATTTTTCTTTCTATTTACTTCTTACTTTAGGAAAATGTCGTGAACACAAGCAGAAAACAAATACAAATACTCCAATTTCTTGAGAGCGTCCGAGCGGGAGTCTCCTGAAATCCTCTGAAGAAATAAAAAACTTAAGGGAAAAACATCCGCAAAACAAGCTGCATTCAGTCGGTAAATTGTCAGCGATGGATGACAAACTCAAATACAGTGACTTCAGAGTGGCCTGTCAGGTTTATTACTTTACAGTTCTTAAATCAGTGATGCAAAAGGGAACACTGGGTAAATGGTGAATGAAAATCCTCCCAAAACAACATCCCATCAACTTCTGAAAACTTTAAGGCATGTTACAATTTACAGCTTTTTTTATGTACAGAACCAATACTGTCAGCTTTGAAAAAGAAAAAGACCACGGTTTTCTAAACAGATGTGGCAAAGTCTACGTTAAAAAACAATTTACTCTTTTTTAACATTTGTAGGTTCGACAAAAATCTAGCAAATTGTTAAATTAAATCAAAAATATTAGTACATTTATATTCAATGTCTATGAGAGAAATAGACTAGTTAAAAAACTCTAAAAATGTGAATGGCAAGTTAAAAAATAAATCTTGACATTATGCAGTTGTTAAAAAGAAGGCATTGCGTAATATTTCATTAAAAAGTACTGTTTGGGTCCATTCACAGCGCGTCTCTGTCAAATGAACTGGCCTCTAAAAGGAAGTGACTGCACGTCCTGCCGTTGCCAGCGGCGACGGAGCCGAGCCAGCGACGAGTCCCGGGGGTTTTCGAACTCGGAGAAGCCCAGCTGGTTGAGGACGTCGTAAACCCCGGCTCTGGCAGCCACCTACGGCACAGAAACACACCGGATTTAATGAAGCCACGGAGACGCCAAGATTCAGATTAGAGCAGAACATTATTGAGACACTATAGAAAAACATGAGTGATTGGAGCAGGTCTTTATTGAACAAGATTATTATTATTATTTGTGCAGACTTTTGTTTTATACATTAGAATAAGTTCAAATTCCAGCACTTTTCAAGCACTTTCAGGGTGTGTTTTCATGTTTTTCAAGCACCTTACAACTGTAGTAAATTACATGTTGACGTATATTACACTGAATGTAGTTTTTCTCATTTAAATGGCATTTAAGTGGCATAAAAAAAAGACTTAAATTGTTGAATACTTCAGAAAAGAAACTAAGATGTTAATTTATTGGATCAGAGTCCCTTTAAGTTTGGTCTCTTTTTTTAATGACTCATTGAGATTGTGAATTATCAAAGCGACACAATCAGAATTTCAAGCACTTTCAAGCACTTTATCCAAAATTCAAGGAAAACACTTGGAAATTCAAGCATTTTCAAGGATTTCAAGCACCCGTAAGAACCCTGTATATTATTTGGTTTGGACAAACAGACTAAAAAAAACTAAATATTTCATGTTATTCCCATTTTATAGATTATTGAGTAACACTTTAGAATAAGTCACACTCTTAAGCATCTGTTGAGTATTTGTAACAACCAACATTAATATTCACTGTTACATTATAAACACTGGTATAAACGTTTTAGTCTTAACCATAAACCCATGTATAATTATACATTTAAATGATATTTCAGTGTCTATAAATAGTACTATTAATGATGAACTACTATTTTTGTGTGAGTTATTATAAAGTGTCACCGATTACTGCGATCTTCTGGGTGTTTTATTTTGAAAAAACGCTTACTTCCTCTCTAGTCTCTTTCCTCAAACTGACTCACTTCCTAAATAAAGCCAAACAATGAGTTAAAAAACATAAATCGCTGGAGAACTTCATTGAAAAGTGGGTTGAGACCGAAGAAGACAAGACCAAGAAAATACCAAGAGTCCAACGTAAATAATGGCTTTATCTTTGTTTCACACGACGATGGTCTTAAAAATATGTTTGAGACTTTAAATCTCACAACTTTCTGGATTAGAACCACAAAAGCACCAAAAACCCTGCTTCTATTTCCAACATCTTCTCTGTAGTTTGTGAAACACGGTTGGGAACATGCAGCTATGGGAAAGAGCTCCTAGGAAGTGCATCTGGCTGAACTTTGACTCATGTCTGACGGATGAGGTCACGGAGGTTTCCCTTGAGTCACCGCGCTGCGTTCGTGTTCGACTGGAGCTGACTCACGGCCCGGTGACGGATGGGAAACGCCACGGACGACCAGAAACATCTGCTCGTAAAGTCAAACAATACAGACGCGCGTAAACAGAGCCGCATTGACTCCGGACGCTTCGCTGAAAAGCCAGCGCTGCCACAGCTTGTGTCGTTTACTCAAGGAACCGTTACGACGTTTGGCCCAGAGACATCGGAGGCACTAGCGGGCGGTTGTATCGATCTATGTATGGACTTTCTGATCTTGCCGCTCTCTTAAAAACACTTTTTCACGTTGTGCTTGAATGGAGTCGTCTCTTTTGAGCGTCCAGACTCGATAAAAGGTGTAACATTTGCACAAACTACACCTCTGGCTGTGGATGTGAACTGATTTATAGACATTTTGGGCAATGTTTGGGCAATGTTTGCAAAAAACGATCATCTTTTGGTCATTAATATGCGTACTACAGCAACTTACAAGCAACCATCGCTCTGCTTTACTGTCAAATAATGTACTTCTAATATAGATCTGTTCGGGAAAGACTGTTTTTAATTACTTTTGGCCAATCCTGCACAAGATGTCAAAGTACAGATGCTATTTTACAAGTACTACATACAAGAATATGACTTAAGCATACACATTCAAGCTCCACTAATCCAAAAGGTGCTCTTTTCCTCCATTATTTACATTCAAAAGGATGTTTGCGTGTGAATAAGCACCAGACAATTACAGTTTGCAAAAAAAGGAAATACATTAATCCAGCACAAATATGTCAAATTAATTTAACTAATGGATTTTGATGCATAACGAGTATTAAAAGTAAAAGACGGGCTCAAAAACCTCTCTCTATGAAATAATGAGGTTGACTGATGAGTTGTTTCTCTGATTGTTTGAACGTCTATGAAGTTGTTGTTGTTGTAGTTTATGATATTAATTATTTATTCCGCCTCCATTTGTACGAAATACAAGTCAAATTCTACATCTGAAAATGTTTAATGGAGATAAAACATGCGACAAAAGGGAGCAAACTAATACAAAAGGTACATTTCAAACGCCTGACTTCAATAGAATAAACTGCTATTTAATTTAATGTAATAATACTCGTTTCAACACACACTGCTGGAGTCCATTGCTTCCAGAAAAATCTAAAAGTGGGTAAGTATGTAGAATTAAGGGCTTGACATGGCAAAAATTGTTAAAAAAAAAAGAAAAAGCCAGCCATTTGTATTTAGTTCAAGCAGAATGACCAGACTTTGACTTCTACTTACGCTCCTTTGCTTCTTGAGATAATTATAAAGCACAAATCCTGATACTGAAGAAAGCATTCGAACACTGACTAACGCTGATTATAGCTCTGAGCGCCAGCATTGTCCTCGGATAAATTTCAAACTCCACAAAGAGAGGACTAGATGATCTTTTTGCTGACCGTGCAGAGTTCAATCTCACAACAGATATCACATAACGCAGTCAGAAAAGTTAAACTATTCCGCAAGCATTATTGTCAGAACTGGGAAATGCATATCGAGGAAAAACGATGCAAAAAGTACGGAACTAATTGTCTTTTTCTTTGTGCGTTTTTTCCGATTGTTCCGGCTGTTAGAAGAAAGAATACAGGCTTTCTTTGTGTCACAGACAAACAATAGTGGAGCACGTGCTTTCCGTGACCTCTTTTGTTAATGTCACACAAAAGAAATCGCTCTGTGACCACGAATAAAATCATCATATTCATCTTTAACGCTAGCTGTAGGTCTGAGGTCCACGTGACAAACAAAATGTAACCGAGATGGAAGAAAATGAATCAATCTGTAAAATCATCGCGTCAAATGTTTGTGAAAATGTAAAAAAAAAAACATAAAACAGACCAGAAAACACACCAATTTCAGTGTAATTGTTCTGGTTGTCCTTATTTAATCCGGAGGAAAGAAACAAGCCGACTGTCATGATACAAAACGCTGATTTTGTCTGATAATAAGGCCAAACGCAATCATTTAAAACTAAAGACGGTTCTATCAGAGCACACTCAATTAAATCCTCTCCCGTCAACTATTCATTAAGTGTTTTTGTAAACGACACAAAGCTTTCTTGTTAAATCGTGGGCAAGTATCCAATTTGAAGAAAGTCTTTTTGACACAGAAAAAAAAGCCAAAAGCAATGGAACTGGCTATTTTTAAAAGAAAGACAATGGATGAAGGAAAAGCTAGCAGCAGGTAGAGAAGAACAGAACTTCTTTGAACGTTTGTTACCTCGTCTTCTTCCAGACAACGCACAAAATCTGATCCTGGAGAGAGAATATCTAAACAATAAAACCTGTCATTATATCCATCTTTCAGACACTAATTATAGCTCTGAGCGCCAGCATTGTGCTGAAATAAACAGGCTCCACACAGTCAGGTCTACGTGACCCCTTTACTGACCAAACAAAATCAATTTGTAGAGCCATCAGTCGGCAACTATTAAGCGAGCATTTTTGTCAGAAGAGACAATGCTTTCTTGATGAACTGTGATGTAACTAATTTGAAGCACATGGCACAGACAGCTTTTGTCTTTAAATGAAATTGCACTGGCTGTCTCCTTTTATCCAGTCATTAAAAGAAAACTCTGAATATGGAATATACAGAAATACAGGGCTGTACACTTCTACTGATGCCACTAATATGTTTATTTGATTTAAAGCTCTGGTGCCTTATGGATGTCTATAAGCTCAGTGTGTTACTCAGGGTTCTTACACCTTTTCTAAGTTCAAATTCCAGCAGTTTTCAAGCACTTTCAAGGTGTGTTTTCATGTTTTTCAAGCACCTTTTAACAGCAGTAAATTACATATTGACATACATATAAACCGAATGTAGTTTTTATCATTTAAATCCATTGTGGCATAAAAAAAAGACTTGTTTTCTTCATGTACAAAATGCAAAAACATGGTTTTCTCAGTCAGATTATGAATTATTAAAGCAACACAATCAGAATGATAAGCACTTTCAAGCACTTTATCCAAAATTCAAGGACTTTGAAAACATTAGATTAAAATTCAAGCATTTTCAAGGATTACCTTATTCTATTTACCTTACTTCAGGTAAATAGTGGGCTACAGTGGCTCTGGAGGAAGTTTTCCAAAAACCAAATAAAACTGTCTACACTAAAACAATGTTAGTTACAGTTTGTGAGCCTAAAAAGCAGACGAGGAAACAATCTAATAATAAAAACATCCCTGAGCATCTTTCGCGTCAAGTTAAAAGATAAAAGTCTGCACGAGCGTCCGGTTTGATTCGGAAACATCTGATGGTATAGTTGATGTTTGGGAACGATGAGTGGGTGCATGAGCTGTTGACCGGAACAGAAGCTGACTCATGTTTTCTTCACAAACCAGCTGTTTAAAAAATGAACGTGTCCAGTCCCGTCCTGTCTCCTACCTCCTGTCTCCTACCTCCTAGCTCCTACCTCCTGGAGATTTCCCTGAAGAGGAAGTGAAAGGAGGCGGACGAGTGGAGGAGGCTGCGGTCAGTGAGGGTCAGAGCAGAAGAAGCTGACATTTAGCGGTCTCTATTCCCACCAAGAACCTCAGGAATCTATTCACGCTCGAAGGCTTTTTATTGTGAATACGTGTAATGGTTTTTCATTTCACAATCATCACTCAACTTCAATTATTTCTCCTTTTAAAACTTTCTACTTCTTTCAAAATATTCCCCGTCTTTACACTCGGATGAAAAGTGAATATTATAGAAATGGTTTTTATTT
The DNA here is from genome assembly GCA_036850595.1 of Rhyacichthys aspro. Classification (NCBI taxonomy): domain Eukaryota; kingdom Metazoa; phylum Chordata; class Actinopteri; order Gobiiformes; family Rhyacichthyidae; genus Rhyacichthys; species Rhyacichthys aspro. The sequence continues at coordinate 3,357,729 of CM072166.1, read as the reverse complement.
GCGACAGTTAATTATCACAGAAGAGCAAAATGGCTGTGAGCAGAAGTGGTTGTAGAAGAGTACGTGTTAAAGAAGTACGTGTTAAAGAAGTATGTGTAAATAAAGTCTGACAGCATCGACCATCAAGCTGTGAAACTGTGATGAAAGTAATTAGTCCCTCCAGGATTTCAATTAGTAGTTTTTCTCATTTAAATCCATTGTGGCATAAAAAAATACTTTGTTTACATTGCAGAATACTTCAAAAATAAAACTTGTGTGATAAAAAAAATAAATAAATTAATGGATGAAATGTCCCGTTAAGTTTGGTCTGTTTTCATGGAAGGATAAATGTTTTCTTTACGGCAAAATGCAAAAAACCTTTCCAAAAACTCAGAAAATGACTCACAAAATCAGAATTTCAAGCACTTTATCCAAAATTCAAGGACTTTTACAACCTAGATTAAAATTAAAGCATTTCCGAGGAGTTCAAGCGCCCGTAAGAACCCTGGATCTAGTTTATTATCTACAGAGTGTTGCTGGGACGGGCCCGTGTGCTGCTGGGACAGGGAGGCTTCTGTACCGCATCCAAACAGCTGGAGTGACTGATTGGGTACCACTCTGTCAGGCATCCCCGGTATGCACTGGACACAAGCCCCGCCATTGTGTCAAAGGCCACGGTTGGGATCAGCAAACATAGATTTCAATGCTATTAGCTTCTGTGATGTTCCTGCTTAGATCTAACTGGGCTAATGACGCTAGGACAATATTTGTAATTTACTTTTTGGTTTGGCTGCTTTCATAAAGGCTAACAGTATTTCCCATTTTTGTTGGAAATGTAATATTTTTGTTTTTTCTTTTGCAATGTCGACCAAAATCATAAAGCAAGCCTCTGTTTACCTCAATATTTGGAAATAAACACTGCACCGGTCTGGACCATGGCTCAAAAAGGTTTCAAAAGCTGAGTGAATATGTGTCAATGCAGATTAGTGATTAGAAAATTTAAAAAAAATAACGACTTTGGTTGAAATTAACTGTGATTAATTGCAAATCTTGTCACCTTTTAATAAACACACATTTAACAGAAGGTAATTCACTTTATTTTAGATCATTTAACTATTAATTGAGGATTATTCAGACTCAAAACAAATGATTTTATACAATACAGTAACTTAAAGTGCATTAACGATACATTCACTTTGTGCTTCTCTGGAAAACTCTTAAAGCACAATTGTCCAATTAGCAGCGTTTTTTTTGTTTGTTTTTTTGTTTTTCTATCATTAGCTCGAGCGTTAGCCACAAAAAAACTAAATGAGGTGCAGCGGAGTCGAGGGGCTTTATGTCAAATTAACAATTGCACGCTTTGTACGGACAAAAATAACACAAAATTTTACCAGCTTTTACATTTTGTTGTATTATTCTTTTATCAGTGAACTGGCCAGCGCCACTCGGAGCTGGATGTTGTATAAGTTTGTTTTTGGAGCAGAGTTTGTGGCAGCTGTGGCGTTGTGCCTTTGGGGCTGGGGTTTGTCACTAATAATCCTGTCACGCTCACTGGTGGCAGGATAATGATCCAGCCTCGGGGCGGTTTATTGTGATGATGAGTTGGACTGGAGCCTGGCCCGGCGTCAACTAGGCCATAACAACGCTGTAACGGAAATATATTTCAATTGGCTTCAATCGGTCTTTCTGGGTTTTTCATTGATAAGCGGGCAGCAGAGGTCACACAACTGGCTTTTGCAATGTATAGACAAAAGGTTATCTACTGCATTTTGAATTATTACACAAAATTATTCACTTATATACATTTCGGTCGTGGTTTGAAAGAAAAAAGATGCTCGCCACGTAAGAAATCCTGGTACAAACGAATACAAGGTGTGTTTAATTTCTATTCTGAAGCGTGTTTGACAAGAGTTTTTGAACTAAACAGATATTAAATAAAATAAAATGATAAAGAAGATATAGTTTTATTAGTGCTTCATGCAGTATTTCATAGTTTGGGCTTTAAATAATGCCTTTCGTACGTCAATATACAGTAAAGTCAATACAAAACTACATTAAATGGACGTTAGTGGCTCCACATGAATCTGTTTATTTTGTTTTCTCTCATAAAAAGGCAAAAAATAAGCCGTTAAAGTGACCAACAAACAGCCATGAAATACTAAGGCCTGACAAATAAATAAAACATGAGAATTCACTGAAAACTCAATGTCTCATTATCACTTTTCAGTCAACACAACATATAAACTCCACATGCATCTGACCGGTTTAATAAAGCTTCCATTACAAGAATTAAAAAAAGAAAGCTAAAAAGCAGATATTTTTAGATGTTAATTGCCTGGTTATTTATTTGTGCGTTATTTCTAAATCCAACCCTCCATCAGTGTGTTTCTATCGCGTTGTTAGTCGTATCAAAAGAGGAATAAAAGGCCCACGACACGACAACAAGACGGAGGCGGGACCGCGGGAGTCCGGTCCATCCTTACAGCTCTTCTTTGAACACACACAGCGGGGCGTCTTCAAAGAAACGGCCGCAAATGAAGACTGAATATAACCCGAACCCCGCGAGAAATACGCTGCACAGAGGGATGACTGAATAAATGGTCCAAAAGAATAAGATGTAAAGATCTCACTGCCTTTTCAACCGGACTTCTGTGACGTATACAGTCGTTTTTAGCTGCATTATGAATACTGCAGAGGTCATTTAAAAGATGTATTTAACACAATACACAAACAAACTAGACTCTCTCTAAATCTGTTTTTGTAGCACCATTTTTGTCCTAAATTGCTATAAATGTCTCTTCTTTTGGTTTTCCTCTCCAGATTTAGATTTATTCACTAACCTCTGCGTATAATGTCTTCCTTGAGGGTTTAGTATGTATAAAATCTCCAGATTACCCTTTCTCATTTTTCCTCAGTGAACCATATTTGACCAAAATGTCATTGTCTGAGTAATCGAACATTTTTTTTTTATCAAGCATCTATCACAGGGATATAAGACATGACCTAAATAAAGTTAATAAACCCAATTATGTTTATTATTTGCCAAGAATATTGAATAAATGTAGATAAAAAGATATGTTTTGGGGGAAAATATATTAAATACTTGGAGTTTTTCTAGTGTTTTGTTGGTTAGTTTAATATTTTGTTGCTGTTTTGGCTCAATCTAACCCTGAAAGAAAATTAGATTAACTCAGAAACAATGGTGTAGCTACAATCGGGAAATACTTTAATGTTGTGAGAGTGAATAGAGTTTTTTTTTGCTGCGCATAATTCAGTTTAACGTCCAGTTGCAAAGACAAAAGCACATCCCATTAACACGAAAGAAGAAAAACTCCGTACAACAACAGAAATTTATCAATCATCAATGTGTCAGACCTAAATATCTGAACCCAAACTGTGAAATGACATGTATTTGGCTCTTTTAAGTTGTATAAATGACCCAAAATCCATTTAAAAGGACCACCATCAACTGCCAAAGCTAAAAGTTTATGGTCTGCTCTAAACTTCAGTTTGATTTAATGTATTAGTTTTATTTTGAAGAAAGATTGGTCCCGAGGCTGCTGTTGGGGACTTGAAACAGTGACGGAAAAGAGAAAAGATTGATTACGTTTCCTCTTTGGTCGACACTACAATTTGCATTTAAATCAAATCGATCTACAGAGTATTTTGCACACATTATTCTAACCGTGAATTGCAGCTTGATGCCATCTTGATGCCACAACACTTGAATGAAAAGCTGTCCCCGCTCAGTGTGGATCCCGACGGAGAGAGAACATAAAGACGCCACAGTCAAGACAGGATCGATTCACGGCTGTGTGCTACGCTGCTTTTGTTGCAGGTTTCAAAACCAACCGCAGAGCACCGTTTACTCTGGTCTTATCGCAAACAAACTCGTAAAAACCAAAAGCAGCTTTCCTACAACTGTGAGAGTAAGTCAGTTGTTGTACTTCGTTTATAAAATGTTTCTGAGGCGCCTGGTGTTTGAGCTTCTTCATCTTCACATTTTTATTCACAGAAAAGCCACCCTTTTGTAGATTTTGTTGTAATACTAACAACACATTCACAGTTAAACACGACACCGGTCTGGGCCAGAGATAAGATTTTTGGAAATATGTTGAAACGGATGAAACAAGACAAAATAAAAATGAGAAACAAGACGTTAGAGAGTGGGTAGAGAATATTAGAGTATTACATTTACTCTGATAAGCACTAAACTCGTATTCACCCCGTGTCCTCAGGTTTTTCTCCCAAAACAACAGAAGTCATTCACCGTCCCCGCTTCTTCTCTCTGCCAGCTGGTGTGGTGTGGTTTGTTGACAACTAGAATAGGTTCTTCTGTGTTGTTATCTGTCTGTTACTAAATGTTTTATGTGGCCCTCCAATGCATTTAGTTGTTTTGCACAGGTTTTAGAAGGATTTTAATCAGATTTTTTTTGATTTGTTAAGAAAATCTTAAGCCAGTTTTTCTACAAAGATATATAAAATCTGTTTAAACCCATCTAAAATCTGTTCAAATCTGACTAAAACCTGTTTAAATCTGACTAAAACCTGTTTAAATCCATCTAAAATCTGTTCAAATCTGACTAAAACCTATTTAAATCCATCTAAAACCTGTTCAAATCTGACTAAAACCTGTTTAAATCCATCTAAAACCTGTTCAAACCCGACTAAAACCTGTTTAAATCCATCTAAAACCTGTTCAAATCTGACTAAAACCTGTTTAAATCCATCTAAAACCTGTTCAAACCCAACTAAAACATGTTGAAATCATACTAAAACCAGTTTACAACAAAATAATACATGTTCAAATCTGACTTTAAAACCTCAAATGAAACCTTACATCTAAAACCTGTTCAAACCCAACTAAAACATGTTGAAATCATACTAAAACCAGTTTACAACAAAAGGAGGATATTAATGTTTAATTTTACTTTTACTTTAAAACTCAAAATGAAACCTTACATGCTTAGGTCTGTGTTAAAAAAACAAAAATGCCAAAATAACAACACAGTGAGATGTACACGGATCATTTTGCCAAATTTATAAAGACTGCATAGCACACTGACATTTTTACATAAACAATAGATAAATATAATATATGGTAAAAGGGCTATAGCTGCTTAGCATTCTTACTCCAGCTGCTAATGGTAAACAACCACTAGAAAACTGCTTTAACGTGGCTTGTGGAAGGGTCTATTTACTCAATTAAATCAACATGTGGTAGACATTTAAACACCGTCTCTAATTTAAGTTGTAGTTAATTTTTGCCCCGAAGCAGCAGCAGATGTCGCGGCAAGAGAAAAAAAAAAAAAAAAAAAGCCGTTTCTACGCCGTAAAGTGTGAGAACGCTACGATAACAACACACACACCTCGTTCTCACTTTCACACTTCGACGTCCGACCCGGAGGATTTTTATTTTCTGTCTCGTGTGACTCATTCAGAAGCTGTGAGTGACATCCTTCCTGTGAAAATCTCAGGGGCCGGGAATCAATCAAAATGGAAAGTTAAATCCGTTAACCGTATCTTATTTTATATTTCATGTCAGGTACGACTTGTGGATAGTGAACTGAGACGTTTGAATCGGTTTGTTCGTGTTTGGTGAGAAGACAAAGGAGTAGATAACTGGACTAAACTGAATAAAAACAAAATGCAAATGAGAATGAATGAATTTGAATTTATTTCTACATTTCTACAGTACTGTGCAAAAGTATCAGACAGGTGAAGATGCAGTCAAATTTCTTCAATTTTTATTTTTTTATCTATTTAAAAATGCAAGAATGGGCAAAAAGACAAAAACTATTTTCAATTTTTTGAGTGGTTCAGTCCAGTTTGGCCTGGTCTTGTCATTTTAAAATGTGAGTGCAATGCTGGTGTATAAATTAAAGCAATAAACAGTTATAGAAAATAGACAGTATCCAGTTTTAGTCAAAGTCATAGTTTTAAGTCAACTTTGTCTAATGTCAGTCAGCAATATTTCTCACTTTTGCATCATTATTTCTTAATCTGACACAATTATTCTGGGAAATATTCCACACATTCCAACTATACACTGTATTATCCATAAATCCATGTTAATTCAAATGTAATACATGCTTTTAAATGCAACGGGGCAGTGTTATTAAATTAAACGCAGCTCATTTTCAGATGTTTATCCTGAAATCGAACCCACTTCTGCAAACATTTGGTGAGAACAGTTCAATTATTGTTTTTATCTCTTATAAGTTAAGTCCTCTGCAGATAATATCCACAGAAAAAAAAAGGCTGCTGTATGAATTCAATTAAATGGACGCTTTAGTTTGAAAAGTCAAATGTGAATATGCATGAATTTGGTTCATATTCAGACTTTTATGAGAGATTAATGGAGGAAAAAGTGGATAATAGCTTTCTATAGAGTCTGAGCTAATCTTTCACGTTTAAACTGTGTTACAGGAAAGTAATGGAAGCTTCATAAACAAAGCAGACATGAAATAAACTTATAAAATGTGTGTTTTGTTGTTAATTATAATGAAAAGAAGACTAAATGTATAATGCCGTGTTAAAATGTGAAATGAGATACTTTAGCTCCACGTATCTGCAGGTGTTCTCTGTGGATTTGATGAAACAGACTTTATATTTGGGCAAAAATGAAAATACAAAAACAAAATACAAAACAGTGAGTCCCTAAAATGTAGGAAAACTGCAGCTTTTAAATTTTAAAGTTAATAAAGCTTCGAAGAAACAGAAACAACCGTCGTCTACAGGTTTATTGCAGCAGTAAACGGCTATAGCTCCACCAATGACAAAAAGGATTTACTCTTTTCTTTGTTCTATTTAAAAGCAATGGATTCGAGTTTTGAAAGTTCACTTTTATGCCTCAGACACAAAAAGAGGATGACTTTACAGCAATAATAAATGTGCTTCGAGAGCATATAGTGAGGCCAAAGGGTCACGTCACACATGAATGTAATCTATTAAAAGTTAATAACTCATGTTAAGGGCTGAAAAATGATCAATTTTTATAGATTTTTACAGGATCTCCGGAGGGTTATCAGTACTTTGTGAGTTCACTGAGTTCACCGGCACCAATCTACAAATACCAATTAAACTTTCCGATCTACAGCAAGCTCCACAATCAAAAAAAAAGGATGCTTCTGTGGCTCATCTGGACAAACACATACATGATTACATCTGGTAATAACCTTTGAGTCAATATTTAAAAATACAACAAAACACATCAGTTTAAAGTCATCATTGTGAAGCAAAGCAATGAAAAGCTGTAACTCCTTTACCTTAAAGCAGGGGTGTCAAACTCAAAGTTAATAAGAATCCTTTCAGGGGCCGAAGATGGTGACATTTGGAAGCTTTATTCAATTTTGAATGTGAGATTTCATCTTCATTTGAGTCTTACACAAGTTATAACACAACCGTTATCTCCCTTTATGGAAAAAAGTCTGATTTCAACAGGTTTTAGTTGAATTTGAACAGATTTTAGATGGATTTGGACAGGTTTTAGTCACATTTGAACAGAATTTATTTATACAATATATAGCAAAAATCAAATCAAACATCTTCAAATCCAATTAAAACCTAGCGCCAAAAATATCACCTTCTAAATGTATTGAAGGGCCACATAAAACATTGCAAAGGGCCGCATTTGGCCCCCGGGCCTTGAGTTTGACATGTGTGCCTTAAAGCATATAAAATATTACTAAAATATAATCCATCAACAAATCTAACCAACTTTCTAGAGACTCTATAGTTCACTTTTACACCATTTCATAGCGATGTCCAAATATCTAACGACAAAAATGTGCACTCTAATTCTCCCATAATGCATCATGAAAAGTATTGTACAACGAGGGTGATTAGATGGTTAAAATAGACCATAATGCTTTGGGATTTGACAGCGAACATGTCTGAACACAAGACATTTGGGTGAACCAAGTCTGAAGCACAAGTTTAACCAATTCTGGGGCCAGAAAAACACTCACTGTTTAGCAAAGCCTCCAATTATTCACTCGAAAGGTGCAATGAGCCCAACAGAGTGTGCAAATTAAACTTTCTATCCTGCTGCAGACTCTCATTGATGCATCTGTGTCGATAATTACCCTCCACCCGGACATGACCGGACTCCATTTTGAAAACAAACAGGTTTAAAAATGTTTAAAAACGTGAAAAAATGCCCTCGCAGTCTCTCAAAAACACTGGCAAAAAGAGACAAAATGGAGAGTTGTTCATTTTGAGCTCGTTTCACTTGAGAAAATGTCTGATCTATACGTATTAGCTGCACTCCCGTGTGTCGTATGATGGATGTAGAGTCATATATACCCCCCGCCGGTGCGTTCATGGGAGGTATGAGGGCTCGTCAAGTCATTTCCCGGACCCAGCTGTTCTATATGGACCATAATAACGGCTCGAAGAGGCAGTTGTCCCCTCGACGGGCCTCGGGTTATCACAGTCGTACACCTTTTCTCCGCTCCAGTGAGCTCTTGTGATTGACAACGGCGAAAGAGGTTTAGCCGAACGACTGATGCTCGCCCTTTTAGCGATTTGCGGCGGCAATTTGTACGAGCAGGACTAAAAATGGTCTACACAAAAAGGATTTAGATGTACTGACCCAATTATACATAAAAGGCTCTAAAGGGAAGAAGCCTTGGATGAACTCCCATTTTCTGCAGAAGTCACATGGAGTCCTCAAAGACTGTTGAATATTTCTGTACAATGACAATAAAGAAGTCAATCTAATGTAAAAAAATATAAAAAATCTTCTCATAGTCACTACAAAGAAATGTTCTCGTCTCTATTCTCTTTTATGTTGCCAAATCCTGTGTGTATTTTACTGAATCTGCAAATAAATGGAAAAATATGGCTTCTGTTTTTCCCAAACTATTAACAGGGTTCTTACACCTTTTCTAAGTTCAAATTCCAGCACTTTTCAAGCACTTTCAAGGTGTGTTTTCATGTTTTTCAAGCACCTTACTGCAGTATATTACATGTTGACATCCAACAATCGATTTTGGTATAAACAAGGCCTAAATTGTTTAAATTGCTGAAAACTTTGGGGATAGTTCACCCAAAAATGAAACTTAATTTGATCAAAAAGATGTTAATTTATTGGATGAAGTATCCCTTTAAGTTTGGTCTCTTTTTACAGAAGGCTGACGTCTCAAAAATGAGAATTTCAAGCACTTTATCCAAAATTCAAGGACTTTTACAACCTTAAAAACACTAAATTAAACATTTTCAAGGATTTTAAGCACTGTAAGAACCCTATATTCACACATTATTAACACAAAAGCCCACTGTTGGCGCTCCGAGGGTCTGCAGATGCTAATTATATGCTTCTGACGCTCACCTGGAGGTTGTACCAGGTCACTCTGAGGAAATAATACAGTGGAATAAGTTCATAAATGATGATGAGGAAAGAATAAAGTCCAGAGGAGGGGGCATGGACTGAGGCTGTGATTTTAATAAGAATCATTTCATCAGAGTAAAACCCAAATGGCCCAAAGCGGTCGCATTTCCATTAGTTTTTATGCAAATTAGTTTTATGGGTTTTACTTCCATTTATCCCCTTTTCTGTTTTTTCTTTTTTTTGACACTTGTGTGATAGGAAATTGTAAGTCACACAGTATTTCCAACCATTTCCTATCAAATGTTAAAGGGGAACTACTCCATTTTTTCATTTTTTTGTCCCTGACTCAGATACTCACAGCAGCCTAGGACCTTTCCTGCTTTTCTTTTATTAATTATTTCATTAAATAAGTAAACCTGGACTAATTTTTCCTCATTTTTAACAGCTTACACCAAACCCAAGATTAATTTATTCACGTTTTTTATAGACTTTTTCTGTTTTATGGTTAGACATTACTTTCTTATTGACAATGAGAGCGTCGCCAACTCAACACCACATTCAGAACTAATAAAATCCTTGATAATAAAGCCTTGATGATGTCTATTTTTTCACAGATGATTCCTATTATAACATTACTTTAGTTGACAAAGGAGTTATTATACAGTTTTTTTTTCCTAGGCATAAAAATATAGCATAAAGGAAAACAGAAGTGCTTTCTCAGTGAGTTCTTTAATGTATTAATGTCAGCTTTACTCTCTTATTACCTTCATAAAGCATTTCTAATGAGGCTTGTCATATACAACGGGACATATGCGCTCCATGTGTTAGATCTTAGAGCCATTACACTAATTAACTCCACAGATACATGCCCTTTCTGTTCAAAACCACATTAATGTTAAAGCTGTGCGTAGATCTTGACTGATCTCAGGACGAATTCAGGAGGACAGACCGAATAACGTCACGCTCTGTCACTCATCGTTCACTCGGGACACACTGAGTCATATCTATCACTGAGCAGACAACTGGAAATATAAGTCACATGTCCAGTCTAAGTGAGTGCCCTTCAAAAGTAACAGAACGAAAAGTACTTTAACAAGGCACACGACATGACTTTTACCTAAATTTAATTTTCAAATGAATCAAAATAGATAAAAAAAGTGAGATCAGGGTGTTTTTTTTAGTTTTTTTCTCTGGAATTAAGCCCTTTGAGGCAATTGTTGTTGTGACACTGGGCTATACACATAAAACTGAATTTAATTGAAATGTAGGGTTAAAGCACACATGTCAAACTCAAGGCCCGGGGGCCAAATGCGGCCCTTTGTAGTGTTTTATGTGGCCCTTCAACACATTCGGAAAGTGATATTTTTGGCACTAGGTTTTAATAGATTTAATTTTTGCTACAAAGATAAATAAAACCTGTTGAAATTAAACTAATACCTGTTCAAATTCAACTAAAACCTGTTCAAATCCAATTAAAACCAATTCAAATCCATCTCAAACCAGTTCAAATCTGACTCAAACCTGTTCAAGTCCAACAAAAACCTGCAAACTACAAACAGTTTCTATAAAAGGAGGAAATTAATGTTAAAAGACTCAAATGAAGATGAAATCTCGCATCCAAATTTTTATAAAAGCTTCCAAATGTCACCATCTTTGGCCCCAGAAAGGATTCTGATTAACTATTGTGGCCCCTCACCACTTTGAGTTTGACACCACTGGGTTAAAGGAAATACGTAAAGAGTCTTTTGTAGTTTTGCTGACGAGTGAGTGAGAAGCTGCAAAACTTTAATACAACTTTATTGTTTCTATTTGCTGCTAAAGTAATAAACGGAGCTAATTACAACTGATTTGTAACTAATTTTGCTGAGAACTTAATGTGTTTATTCAGAGTAAGTGTTCATAAAGCAGTAGAAGAGGGACACATAATTAAAGCCTCTTATAAAACAAATTTGCATCTACAAAAAGTACGCTCAAAATGTTCCAGATACGCGCAAATGACGTGATTTATTCAATACTAATTACAAACTATTTGCTCTGAACACACCATGAGTCTTTTTTCCTGAGGACCTCACTGACGAGTGCGAGGAGCCAGGGACGTTACTGATTCAACAGCTTTTATTCAACATTTATAAACCCCAGACTGTCCACATTCACGGAGGAGTCTGGTGAATGACGTAGAGTTCGAGGCATATTTTTAAATGAAAGTTAATGATAGAGATTTCATTGAATCACGGACGAACGGACCAGCTGTGGACCTGCTGATCGAGACTTAACGAGGGACAGATCAGTTTTCCTGACACCTTCACAACATCTGCTAAAAGTTGTGGCCTACGCAAAAATGGAAAAGGCTAAAAGAAACTCAAAAAAAGACTGACTTTATTCTTAAAAGTTAAACATCTGAGTCTCCCAAATGTGATCTACAGTGCTCCCATTGTGTAAAATACAACATAAATCTTTCTGGGTGAAAGAATGGCTTGATTAGTTTTGGGATTTCAACCTGTCCGTCGAGAAAAAAGACAAAAACTGAACGTACTTTTTAAGAAACATTGATTTAATTCATCTTTGCCCTTAAGACCTTCATTTTATTCCGTTTTTTTTCCGGAGATGTGCACCGTTCAGAACGTATTTGAAGAAGAGCCACATTAAATCCAATAACTCTGTGGATTTAATGCAACGACAGGGCTTTTATTAACACAGCTTACAAACTGCAGAAGTGAATTTTGAAAAGGCCTCGTGGGAAATGAAGCTGATCTAAGCAGCTCCGGAGCTAGACACAGTTCACTCTGGAGAATCACAAAGACTAACAGCTTCACTTATTCCCTTTGGTCATTTAGATTACACTTTATTCACCCGGAGACCGACGGATTAAACCCAAACCTTTACGCTTTATGCTCTTAGGCGACAAATCATTAAAACTATTGTTAAATGTACAGTAGATTAAAGAAGGTTCTGCAGAGAAAAGTGCAAATTAATGAGTAAAAGTAGCCAGCAGTTTCATTTTGGTGGTTTTACGGTCACTATTTGCATACAATTACAGCCCAGACTGCTGTATTTTGCATATTTCAACGCATAATCCACACCTCAATGCACCGAATATATTCCCTCTCCAAACAAGAAGAACGTGTCCCGAACGCTGCACATATTTCACTGACAATTGTTTTCACAGCGATTGTTTTTGTTCCTCTCGTTTTTGGAATTCCACTCGGACTTTTTTCCGCCTCGGTAAAGACAAAAGAAGAATGGGCTCTTTCAGTGATTTATTCTCAAGGACCCCAAAAACAGACAAATGTTGTTTCAGAAACGATCACAGGATTGACTTTGTTTTAAAATCTCGCGAAAATCCATCTGCTTTTGTTTTCTGTTCTTCTTCTAGTTTCCCAGGTGAGTATAAAATGTCAATCAAGCTACTTTTATTCTAATTTGCAAACAATTAAACATAAAATGAAAATAAACATGGCGTCCAAATGAATGAATACATCACTCTTTCCACTTGTTTTTAAAGATTTATGAAAGTTTGTTTTGAAAATGTCTCATTTTCTGCTTTTGTTCCTCCTCGAACCTGAAGGCTATTTGGTTTGTTCTAATTAAAAAACTAATTTATGCATGTTTATGTAGTTTAAGGAGAGCTAACGACTGTATTTCATTTGTAATTCATACAGATTAATTGAACTGAATGTAAAGAAGGACATGCCACTGTACAAAACACCGAGTGTGAGAAATAAAAGCGAATAAAGCGCCTGGAACGAGCGGATTACACGAGAAGGAAATGTAAAGACGTGATTAAAGGCGTGAAAGAAGATTGTGAAGAAGTGTTTTATATTGACATGGCTCTGACATAATGAGCAGAGGCAGCAGTTCAGCACAACCTGGAGGAGTAACGCACATCTTCAGACTTTTATAACGACGGGAATAAAAGAAAGTGAGGAGTTCAACAACCTGAGAAGCTGCAAAACTTTATTATAACTTTATTACTCTGTTGAGCTTACAAATGGAGCTAATTTGTCTTTATTTTACAACTAATTTTTAGCTCAAGTTGACGTGTTTATTCAGAGTAAGCGTTAAAATTAAAAGTAAAGCCTCTTATAAAACAAATAAGTGCAAATGAAGCGAGTACGTTTAAAATATTCAGATTCTCAAAATGTTCCAGATTCGCGTTTGAAACATTTTTGAATAAACCTTGATAAAAGAATGTGTTTAAAACAGAACGTAAAAGTGTTTCTGTTCAGTTTGTTGTCCCTGAGCAGCTGTAAATCAGGAAGTAATGTCTCCTTCCACTGGGTTTTACAAAGCTTTTAAATGTCTATTCCTTTCCTAAACAGATCTAGAAGTGTTATTTGATTCATTAATAAACACACAGACGAGAAATACTACCTAAACTATAATAAAAAGTTTCATACAGGGTTCTTACGCCTTTCCTAAGTTCAAATTCAAGCACTTTTCAAGCACTTTCAAGGTGTGTTTTCATGTTTTTCAAGCACCTTTTAACTGCAGTAAATTACATATAGACAAACATATAAACCAAATGTAGTTTTTCTGATTTAAATCCATTGTGGCTTAAAAAAAGACTTGTTTAAATTGCTAAATACTTAAAAAATGAAACTTGTTTGATCAAAAAGATGTCAATTTATCGCATGAAGTGTCCTTTTAAGTTTGGTCTAAGACTGATCTCTGAAAAATGAGCTACAGTCAGATTTAGTTTGGATTCAGAACCAAATCTTTGAGCTTTAACAAGTGAGATTGTGAATGATTAAAGCAACACAATCAGAATTTCAAGCACTTTCAAGCACTTTCTGGCCGTTATCCTTGTGCTAGAAGTGGACTGTTTACATAATGTACTTCTACAATACTCTTTCACTTCTTTGTGGTGTGATAATGATAATAATTTGAATGTACCCAGACCCCAAAGCCGTTCTATTTTGCCCTTTTGTTACTTCTCCGTCCTCCGAGCTGCGTTTTAATTGTGTTTTTGTGTGTGTTTGGGTACAGACTACTCATTTGTTTGGAATGCACATAAACTCTCTCTTTTACTGTAGGACCACAGCTGGCCAAACCATTAATGCCCCGACAAATACCCGGAGCTGCGGCGTTATGAAGTGAGCCACAATAGAGCCGCGACTGCCTTGTAAATTCCTGAAGGACAATTTAGATGAAGCTTTGGCAACAATTCAAAAGTGAAGAGATGGCGTTCTGCCCCGGGTTAGCTTTTCAACCAGGATCTATTTAAAAGTACCGTTATTTTGAGGACACCTTTAAGTTTCTTTTAATAATGTAATTGTATTTGTGCGTGATGTTTTTGTCCCTTTTTAACACTGAATCGTTTATGTTCTTAGTTGTTTACCAGGGTTTTTTTATTTAATGGCCTAAATAAAGGTTGTGTAAAGCTGTGAGTCAACACTGCTGTTCATTTAACATTTGTTTTTTGATCCGAAAGAACATTTAATACCAAGAGGTTTTTGTAAACGTCACAAAAAGCAGCTTGATTGTGTGTCGTTATGTTCTCCTGACGATAACAAATCCCTTCTTTAGCTCAATGCTGGTCAGTGGATTACTTATTTATATCTATTTTATCAGAAAAATGAGCTTCATCACTTGAGTTCTGGATGTTGGGAGAAGATGAGATGTGTGATGAGACTTAATTAGTGGTTTTTAAACAGCTTCAGGGGTATTCATATCTTGGGCAGAAGCTTGATTTTCACAAGATTTAGGAGAGCAGTGTTTGGGAGTGTTTCAGATCTGACTAAAAAACCCTGTTAATGCTGTTAAAGAACACAGTGTTGCTCTGATTGGATGAAATGACCATCTTAGTTTAGTCCATCTTTGTTTTGTGTTGGATTTGGACAGGTTTTAGTTGAATTTGAACAGGTTTTAAATAGACTTGAACAGGTTTGAATGGATTTGAACAGGTTTTAGATGGATTTGAAGAGGTTTTAGATGGATTTTTACAGGTTTTAGATGGATCTGAACTGATTTTAATTGAATCTGAACAGGTTTTGGTTGAATTTGAACAGGTTTTAGATTAATCTGAACAGGTTTTAGATGGATTTGAACAGGTTTTAGATGAATTTGAACATGTTTTAGATGAATTTTAACAAGTTTTAGATGGATTTTTACAGGTTTTCGATGAATTTGAACAAATTTTAGTTGAATTTGAACAGATTTTAGATGAATTTGAACAAGTTTTAGATGGATTTTTACAGGTTTTCGATGGATTTGAACAGGTTTTAAATGGATTTTAGATTAACCATAAACTATACATTTTGTCACATAAAATCTCACCTTGTCCCATCAAGATTGTCCCCGGGGCCTGACTTTAAACACGTCTGAGTTAAAATCTCAATATCTTTATTTGTGCCAGGCTTAAATTTAAAACCACAATTAGCTTAACTACAAAACTAATTCCATCCAAGTGGCAAACAGCTTGATTCTTGTAATTCTTGCCAGATTGATCTCATTTACGCCAATTTTCTCAGTATTAAAATATGTAAATGTCGGTGTTATTATTCAGCTGGAGATTGTGGATGAAAGGCTGTACCTGCTGCATCCAGTGCGTGAACGAGCGCTGCCAGGAGTCTTTCTTTTCCAGATGAAGGTAGGTGTTGAAGAGGATGAGGTAAATGTATCGCTCCAGATACTGCAGGCTCCTCAACAGCAGCTGCTCGCTCTCCTTCTCCGTCTTTGCACTTTTGATCTGAGAAGAAAAAAGGGGAGAAATGGAAGCTCTGATGATCCGCTGGGTTGAAAGTAACAGGTGTTTTTTTTTAGCAAACTTTAGGCACTGATGCATACAATGTGACTTTGAAAAGTTTCTAATTACAACAAAACAAAACAAGTGTCATCGTCAAAAAAGAATAAACCACACACTCTTTTTTTAACTGTAACTTTTAGGGACCTTTCCTTAGATCTGTGTGTTTTGTGTGATTCCTAGAAGCAGCTCCAACCTGTTCTAATCTCATATCTATACCACCGAGACATGAAAAGAGATGCGTTAAAATCACAGCGAGAGCAATGTCTGATTATGCAAATGAGACTCTGTTTGTGGCTTTGAAACGCCAATCTGCATAATGTTCCCGGAGAATGATTTCCATTTGACGCCGCACATTAAGCAAAACACAATAACGACCTCGTGATAAAAGGATATCTCGCTTTGGAGGAAGAAATTACATAATTGACTCAGTGCAGTCTGTAATGTGAGTCCCTCTTTAGACCTGACGCTGCACTGAGGGACTTTTAAGTCGTTTTTTTTGGGTTATATCTGGGAGAATACTTCCATGGAATACACAGGAGTCAAAACAATGTCACTTTCACTGTAAAAATGGTAAGATTTTACCTCTAAACAGCTTTTCTTTTTCTCTCCAGTCTCTATTAACAAAGTGAAAAACTTTACGATGCTTTTGTCTTTCGTTTTGCTCCATTTTTAGGTTAATTTGGTCTTTTATAAAGTGATTTTATTGGTGTTTTAACGAGAATATTTTAATTAAATGTTGGGGAACGATCGCAGTCCCAAATTATTAAAAGAGAACTTTGATTGTGACTCTGTGTTAACACTTAGAAACCCACTACAAGTAATTAAAGGAACATTGAAATGATACCAAAACGCTGGCCGCATTATCAACATCATCTGCATTCACACAGATGCTGTCAGTTGTTAAAAATGCTGCAAGACAAGTTTAAGATCTGGAGACTTTTCATTGCTAATAAAAAAAAAAAAAAAAAGAGGACTTAAGCTGATATTGTAAAGACTAAACTGGACTTCTTTGACACTTCCAGGACATGTTTCTCTTACATATATTAACAAAAACCTGTTCAGAATTAAATAAATAGTGAAGACTTCTAAAATCCCATGATAACACTGTTTTAAACCTAATGATATTTATGCACTAAAGCCTTTATTGGTGTTTATGAATCAAAGTGTCTTGGTTCAGTGCATTTGTGTTTCTAAAGAGAAAGTAATCAGAGAGAAAGAAAAAGAGTTCATTCACGGTAAATCACTGCAGGTAATGTAAGCCTTGCAACTTTTATGGTTTTTTTTCTGGCCTTGACAAAGAAAAGAAGTCCAAACAACATAAACTCTAAAATACCCAAGCTCTATTTTACATCTGAAGCGGGAGGTGGAAAAGCAGTGTATTCGCCCGACGTGCATTAACGGGGAAGCTGACCTGAGTGAAAGATCGGTGCTTGTATTGGGTTATATAATGGAACCGTGCAGGACTGTGGCCTTACGTGCACCCACCCTCTCCCTCCAACACCATTTCCATTCAACGTTTTAACACTAGCCCTCTGGAAACGTCCGTCGATACGTTCAGCGAGCCGGCTTTATTAACATTTACAAAGCGGTCACGGATCGGAGTCCCGGCAACCAGCCCACGGACACGTTTTTCCTCTAAGACCGACGCGTGGTAATGAGGAGGAATAATTTGTTTGACGGGCGTGAAGATAATTGTTTGTGGGTATACACTGAGCCGCACAATTATGTTTGCAGCGGTGGCAGCTTCAGAGATAAGGAAACTAAAAACAGAGGACGTAAAAGTCAGCTTATGCATTTTATTTCAACTTTAAAATGTTATGTTTGCTAACTAGAACATCAGGATATTACAGCCACCTTGACGGAAGATTTATAGTTTCAGGAAAAGTCAAGTGAGGTTTGAGAAATTCACTACAATCCGTGTTGTTTTGCAGAAGGGAAGGCTATTTTTCTGTCCCCGCTTCTGTTTTAATGTCACAAATGTACAAATGCTGTTTCTCTGAATAAATTTACCAAGTGACAGGCTGTCATCACAAACTCTCAGTTAAAAACAAAGAGGTAGGGTCCATCAATTGATTGATTTTATAGAACTGTACACAAGTATTGTCCTAAATCATAACCAGTGACGTATGATTCCAATTTTATTACTTAACCCATGGCACTGGACTTTATTAATGTTCATGTTCATGTATTTGTACATTTGGACTATTTGTGAATATAATAAATATAGATAAATGACACATCTATTGCACGAACCGTCCGTCCTGGAGTGGACCCTGCTTCTGTGCTTCTCCTTAAGGTTTCTATTTTTTCTCACGGATGTTTTATTTCTTGTTTTTGTTATTTTTTTGTAGTTTTCCCTCCGACACTGACGGAGGATCTGAAACCAGGGGGTGCTCTGTCCATTTGTAAAGCCCTCGGAGGCAACGTATGCTGTGGTATTGGGCTGTACAAATAAAATGTCACTGAATATCAACACTGACTTTATCTACAGTACATCCATCTGTAGATTACGCTGACCTTACACTGTACGTAATATAGATATGGCTTTTTGATGCTGCTTTCTGCTCTTTCTGGTCAGTTTCCCAAACAAAACCCTCAAAAAGATATCTTCATTTTTTTCTTTGGGCCGCTGCAAAAAATCTTGAGTCAGTGACGTCTTAAAAAAGTTGATTTCGTCCTTCAAAGTTTATAAAAACACCCTGCTTCCTTCTTCTTTTCCGTCTGTGTGATTTAGACTGTCACGCCAAGAGTTTGGAGAAATGACAAACAAATATGGTAAATACGGCACCAATAAGAACTAAAAGCTGTTAATTAAAGCCGAGTGAAGAGCACCGTAGGAGTTTAAAGCCAAAACTGTCGCTGTGCTCTTAATAAAAGTTGAACAAGAAACAGAAGTAACTCTAGCGTCTGCTCATCGGTCGTGCAGATGAAGAGGCTCCAGGTCCGACAGCGTTGACGGAGCCGAGAGCCTCCTTTAAGACGGTCTGAGGCGTGATGGTGTGACGCCCACAGACTCCGTCCAGTCGCCTCTGATCTCGACGCGGAGCTCGACCCCGGCGCGTTGTTGTGAGCAGATGAAAGTCCAGACTCCTTCGAGGTGTGAGCGATAAACAGCGCTGACACGTTCTCCAAAAGGGCAGCCGTCTCTTATATCACTATCTATCTGCTGCTTTTCTCCTTTTCACTGCACAGAATCGGTACGTCGAGATTATGGACAAGAACCTCGACTGTCATTACCACAGAAGAGGCTCCATCGATGGAAAATGACACATATATATATATATATATAAGTTGAGCTGAATATCAACCATTGTCCCCAGAAACTCTTTAAATGTACATTTTCATTTCAGATAAGCTTTTCTTTATATCGTCTGTCAAAAGAAGAATGTATAATGTTAAAATAGATTCACAGGCACAGCTTAAGGCCAATTTACACCAGAAAAAAAACCTCAAAACAGGAATCTGAATGCTCTTCCGCCTTGTTTTTGATAAAAGTATGTGTCGTTTCACTTATTTAAGTCCCTCATTGTTGACATGTCTAGCTTTTTAAACAGGCTTCCCTAAAGGTTAATCCAACACGTGCACTTCTTGTTGTAAACACGGAATAATCACACGCCTCTGAATAATGTGGCCTTTCCTTCACGTCACACACCAAACAATTACAAAATAAAACTGCAAATGATGTTTCCTCTTGATGTTATTAATGAGTTACAGCACAAACAAAGAGGCAGTGCTGCTTTTCATGGCTCTGGAGGGATTTTCTGTCACAAATATCAGGCTTTTTTCTCATTTATTTGAGCGACAAAGCAGAAAACAAACCTCTTTATTTTATAAACTGTAAAAAAGACACAGTGGAATATAATGTGATGTATATATAACATTATGTCTAAGCTCTTTCTGCAAAAGGACAAAATGAACACCACGAAAAAGCAGAAGCAAAAAGCACAACGTCGCTGCATAAATAAACAAATCCAGTGTAAAATAAATGCTTTCACACTTTTATAGTTACGTCATTTATTATGTTCTCAACCAATTTCTCACTGGTTTTCTACAATGCTTTCCCTTTTATCCCGGAGCCTTCTCATTTCCTCCCGTTATAATGGCGATAATGACGGGATTATTCATTCTCAATGTGTCGGCAGAGCTCCTTTTTAGATCAGACGAGACGTAAAGACAAACACGTAAATACTTCACAACAAAACGTCAGCAGGGAATGTGTAGAAGTGTTAAAGCAGTGGTGTCAAACTCAATATGGTGAGGGGCCACAATAGTAAATAAGGATCCTTTCAGGGGCTGGAGATGGTGACATTTGGAAGCTTTTATTAAATTTTGAATGGAAGGATTCATATTCATTTGAGTTTTACAAATGTTATCTTTAACATTAATTTCCTCCATTTAAGGAAACTGGTTTAATTTGGATTTGAACTCATTTTAAATTGATTTAAACTGGTTAAAGTTGGCTTTGAACAGGTTTTATTTGGATTTAAGCAGGTTTTAGATGGTTTTTAACAGGTTTTATTTGATATGAACAGGTTTAAAATGGATTTGAACAGATTTTATTTATATTTGAGCATATTATATGTATCTTAGTCCCAAAAATCAGCTTAAGATTTCATGAACAAATCAAATTAATCTGATTTAAATCCATCTAAAACCTGTTCAAATCCATTTAGTACCAAAAATATGACCTACTAAATGCATTGGAGGGCCACATGAAACATTGCAAAGGGCCGCATTTGGCCCCCGGGCCTTGAGTTTGACATGTGTGTGTTAAAGGATTCGATTCTTTGACAGCGTTGAGCTATTACAACTGCGGAGCTCCGAGTAGGTGGGCTGCAGTCGGAGTAATGTGCTCATTTTTGAAAAGTCGGGGAAAGAGCGGTGGCTCCTGTGTGTTCCTAAACACTCGAGGCTTTCCAGTCATTTCCACTTGAGTAAAAGAAAAAAAAAACATGACCACAGAGAAAGATCTTTGCCCCGCTACAGTCCCGGGACAGAGTGGAACAAAGCGAGTACACATGTAGCGCGCTTTGTTCCTAATCTCAGCTTTCAAAGATCATTTAGCTGCACGGTGGGCCAAGGTGAGCGGCGGTGAACCCGATCACCCTGTGAGCCCTGAGCCCCTACGAGGCTTCGCTCTAAAACCACACAGTGCCATGCGCCGGCAGATGTCTGAGCAAATTCCCTGACGCGCAGATCGCTTTCAGTCGGGATTACATAATTCACACCTACAGCCCCGTCTCCACAGTCGACGGCCTCTCGTGAGCGCCGGAAATCCCTTCAGAAAACAGTGTCAGTGAAGATGCGGTGAAGCGGCTCAGCACATTTCTACCGTTCCTTTTCACGTCGAGGAGAAAGTGAAGGTTTTTGAGGAGATTCCTGGATCCGAACGCCTCTGAAAAAGACTCCAACTAAAGCGTGTTTTAAAAAACGCTTAGCATCAATATTACTCTAACATTTATGAGAGTTACACACGCTCTGTTATATTTGAAAAGAGGGTTGTAAACTCAAGAAGAGGAAAAACACACACCAGAAAACTATATTGAACAGTCTGGAATCCTTCAACCTCAATCTTACTGTTTAAACTACATTTTGCATTTATATTCTTCTTGGATATTCCTAGTTTCACTTTTCAACTCTCTCAAGTCTGAATATTGACACAGTTATTCACAGATTTACTTTAAGAGGTTTTAAAGAGCATTTTACAAAGTCAGATTGAACATTAGCTGCCTTTAATTAAAAGTCTAACGCTTATAAATACTCCTAACGATAGGTTGGATATTATTCTCCGTAAACAAGATCATATCAATCAAAAAACTTTATGCCATGTTATTAAATGTATTCTGGCTTCGAAAGGCTGTACATATAAAAAATGGGCACTATTACTGTTGTTCTGAGTTACATTTGCTCCTGAGAGTGTCGAATTTATATTAAATGTTTGTAAAAAGTAGTAAAATGCACTTTACCAAACCAAGAACCAAAAAAACTTTCAATTAAAACATAGGAATTAGATCTGAATCTAGACAAAGTATTTAAATAATTACTTACACTTACAACCAAGAATTGAGTTTCGCATGCGTTCCAATTATAACCAAAAAATATTCGAATATAATATAATAAAAAATAATATAATATGATCATTTTCTCTGTATTTCTGAATGTTTTTTCTCAGATGAAAGTTTAGTTGCTTGCATATCACGTCCTCAACATCCGTCTTTGTGCTGAAAATAGTTTTGCTCATTAGTCTGACTTTTATTTATTTATTTCAGTTCAAATCTTGGCCGGTTTTGGAAAATCCTGACAAATGTGTGAAAGAGTCAGAGACAAATCTGAAGGTAAAATAAGTGGAAATTGATCGGTGAGGATGTGGCCATATTTTGTGCATTTCTGAAGAAAAATAAATGGGAGTCAAAAGACGAAAAGTCGTGGCTTTGGAGGACAACAAAAAAAGGCCGACGGCTCCATCCGTCTGAGGTCTCTGAAGTCTCTGGAGTCTCTGGCTGCGGAGGTGTGATAATGAATGTCCTGGACAAACATCGTCTGTGAGGAAATGTGGACGGTCACTGAGAGACGACTATTAAAGCGGGATGAAAAACAAACAGGACAATTCATCTTGGTGTTTCATAACAGGGTCACGTTAGAATAAAACGGGAAAAATGACATAAAGTCTGATGATAAATGTATAAAAGGAGCATTTTATGTTAAAAAAATAGCAAGAAACGGCTCACAATTCAGGGTCCGACTTCTGTGACTTTAAACCAGCGATTATTTATGTTTTAAATCAGATTAAAAAGAACAGAAGCCACAAAAAAGCAAGTATTTTACAGGTTACCAAAATAAAACTCCTGAAAAGCTGTCTTCAGGCTCCTGCAAAATCTAAACAAATACTGATTTTAATAAACTGTTAAGCCCCTTTCACAAATGCAGCCTTAGCCACCAAGTTTGTACATTTTAAAGAAAGAGAAAGAGCCAGAAAATTCAGGAAAATTTCCAGAAAATATGTCGTGAAACTTTCCCAAAAATCTAAATTACAAGGAACTCTTTGGTGTGAATGAAACCAGAAACATTACCAACACATTTATTGAATATATTCTGTATTTTGTAGCTTTGTCATCTCATTTCTCATGTTTACTTTAACAGTTTTCTCATTTATTTTCATATTTTCGCCCCTAACGACTCATTAAACTCATCTGTTTCCACCGATGAAGGATCAAGTGTGAACAAGGCCGACCTGGGAACGTTCTGGCATTTTACAGCATAACAATCTATAGTTTTAATCGTATTTTATTCCCGGTAATTAACAGAGGACTATATGTAAAAGGGGTTTATACCTTATTTGAAGTGTGTTGCTATGGCTCCTGGTAATTGGGCAGCTTTTTTTCAAGGGCAATTAGGTTTTTTTTTCAGTTTACCACAATATTAAAAGAGCCAAAGGATAAATAAGTCTGTATAATAACATCATTACAATTTTAAAGCTCCTCATAGTCAGTAGGGTGGGGTTTTAATTTTGATTTAGGGTCCTTTTGTAGCTTACTTTGCTAATCCTGACAGCTCATAGCCTGGGAAACTCAAAAAAAAACAACAAATAAATAAATAAAATGGGTTGTTTAATTAGTTTGTGTACAGCACATTGACTTTTTGCCCTCATTCAGTTTGTATTATGGGATTAATGTGATTTGTTGCCTAAATGAGAGACTGGGAGTTGTTAGAAAAGCTACTGAACGCCGTTATTACAACGTTAAAGCCTTAGCATCAGGTTTGTTAGCTGAGTATTTATTAGATGCATTCAGATTTTAAATAAAAAAGAAATGTAATGCCTTTTAATTAAAGTCAGTGACGAAAACATACAGTCAGTCTGTGAAGAAAATGAGAAAATAAAAGTACTGAGTGTGAAAGATTAAATGCATGATCCAACTAAGTAAAATTGAGTTTGATTCGAATATGCACAGTGGCTTTCACAGTCTAATTTACATTTCTGATGCATGGAAAGTGTTATCAAAAATCCATAGCAGTGACATTTGCTCTGCAGGAGGTTTGAGAGCATCGCTGAAATCTCTTTGTAGATCAATGTTGTGAGCTTCCTATGTTAAATAATCAAAAACAAATGTCATAACGTCTACCTAGAGGTGTTTTATTAGGCTTTTTTCCAAAATCTATCCAAGAACCACCACGATTTAGTTCATTTGTACTGCACTAGTTGTATGTAATTAGCCGCGGTTTCTTCTGTGCAACAAGGTCCTGTCAGTATACTGTCAAAAATGCCTTTATAATAGTTTCAAAGTGACAAAAGTTGGCAGAAAGCAGCTGTGGAA
This sequence comes from Rhyacichthys aspro, assembly GCA_036850595.1. Taxonomy (NCBI): domain Eukaryota; kingdom Metazoa; phylum Chordata; class Actinopteri; order Gobiiformes; family Rhyacichthyidae; genus Rhyacichthys; species Rhyacichthys aspro. The sequence goes on along the minus strand of CM072166.1, from coordinate 3,333,359 downwards.
GTTCAATAATAAGATAATAATTGTGCCTAGAACTACAAGGTGAAACAGGATGCAGTTTTTGTTCGATTTTTTAAAAAGTGGACCACTGTGATGGATCTAAAAGCCAAAGAGTTTCAACGGTTTGCTTTTTTGAGATGTTCAGGACCTTATTTATAAATGGAAACCTACCTTTACAGACCAAACCCACACAATACTCAAGTATAAATAGAGCTTGTGACAGTGAGTCCGTCTACATGAAGAATAATCCGATAACTGGGAGTAATCAGATAATTGTAAAAATCGGATTTGACGTGTTTATATTCACTTAAATTCACAAAACGCTTATTTTTCTTTACATATTTCAGTCCATTATCGGATTTCTTTCGGAGTATGTTTGACGAAGTGACGTAAGACTCAAACTTACTTCCCGTTATTTTCAAAACATTTTGGTCTTAACCTAATGTGGGGTTTATAGATCTGCAAAAAGGCTACACCCTGCTGTTTTTCGTTTTTTAACACATGTTTGTTTTGCGTTTTCTTCTCCGCTAATCCGCTAAAAAATCCTGCTTTTTGTTTGACACGATGATAAAAGAACGAAATAAATCAGATTTATGGGATTACATGCACGAAGATATCGGACTATTGGGGAGAAATCTAGGTGTGTTCATCTGATTTCTCATAATCAGATAAAGGAAATCAGATTATGCTGTTTATACAATCATTTGAATAAAAAATGGACTCAGTGACAAGAAATCGTGGAACAGGTGAGTTGCATTTGACTTGATTCATTGAATAAAGCTGATTTTTTTGACAAATTTGGACCAAGACTAATGCTATATTGATTCTGAATCTCCTGGATATTCTAAAATGTGCTGGTGGGCTTCTGGTGGGAGCAGTGCAAACGATGTGCTTGACCTTTGGGCTCGTGCGGCTGCAGACGGAGCAGAAAGTGTGCAGCGCGAGGAGCATATGGTGCCAATTACCAGCTGATGGGGTTGTCGAGGTAAAAAGGCCAATGGCTGCCGGCCCTTCCCACCCAGGTTAGCACAAACAGCCATTCATCCGACCCGGACCCATCCCCCCTAAAAAAAAAACCCCTAAACCAAACCCCTACCTGTCTACGGCGGACAGACGGCCCACACATGCCTCCACAGAGACACTCTCAACGTCAAGGATGTGTGTCAAGGTTTACGCAATCACCGCGCTGAAATCTAGGCCTTTAAAGTCAAATTTAGGCCAAATCCTGACATATTTATTCATATAATTTAGCAAAACAATCTCGAGAATACAAGGAAAGACTCTAAAACAGTGGTGTCAAACTCAAAGTAGTGAGGGGCCACGATAGTGAATAAGAATCCTTTCAGGGGCCGAAGATGGAGACATTTGGATACTTTTATTACATTTTTATTTTTTTTAATTTCTGTTCGAGTCTTACCAAAGTTGTCTTTAACATTTATTTCCTCCTTTTAAACAGATTTGAAAAGGTTTTAATTGGATTTGAACAAGTTTCTGTTCGATATGAACAGGTCTTAGAAGGGTTTGAACAGGTTTTAGATGGATTTGAACAGGTTTTAGTCATATTTGAACAGGTTTTAGTTGGGTTTGAACAGGTTTTAGTCATATTTTTTTATTTAGATTTGTTCAAATGCATTTAAAAGCTGTTCTAATCCACTTAAAACCTAGTGCCAAAAATATTATCTTCTAAATTCGTTGGAGGGCCACATAAAATATTGCAAAGGGCCGCATTTGGCCCCCGGGCCTTGAGTTTGACATGTGTGCTCTAAAACAATCTCCATTACATTAAATTGACTACAAGAAAACAAAATGGTTGAATATTGTGATGACGAGTTTTTGAATTTTAAGAAAATGTTTAGAGAAATTCAGGGTTGTAGACTAAGTTTGATTGGTTAGTCTGGTATTAAATGTAATCAAACAGTTAGTACAGAATGCTTTTAAAGGTTTTTCATTGACAAAAAGGTGACAAAGTGTCCCAAATAAACCTATTTAGGGATTACCTTTACTGTAACTCCTCAGCTGTGTTTGAAACAGTGGAGTTAAACACTGGAGTCGAGAAAATAAAAGACAAAAAGCAGAATCAAATGGACAAAAAACGCCCTGTATCTCAATTAAAGCTTGTCTCTTTTGTCTTGTTTTGTATGATCTTTTGGGAAGTCTAGATGAGTTCGGGTAAAGATGACTTTTTTGGTTTCGGATTCGGCTAAAACTTCGGCTTAAATCATGATTTTTCTTCGTTCAATCACATGCATTTCAAAAGTTCCCAGTAAAAAACATAAATTCCAGCTGCCTTGGTTGAGATCCTCTTATTAAGCTCTGTCTATTCATGAAGTAAAGCCACAAATCCATAGCTCTGCTCCATCCACAAAGGTCACGGAAATGAGGGAATGAATATTAATAATAAAATAAGAGGTAAGTAAAAACCACCTCCTTTCCTAGAAATTACTGAGAAAAGGCCAACAGAACCAACCCAGAAAGACAATCATTGGTGCTTCCAACTTTAATTACTGATAATATTCCAAAGTTTGACATCTCTAGCTCCTTTTATGCACTTTTTATTTATGTCTTGGTCTCTATTTTCTGGTTATTTTTCCAACAAAACCAAAAAAATAACACATTTTCACTTTTAACCAAGTACTTTTGTTGACTACTTCTACTTGAATATTATTCTTCTGACTAAAAAACAAATGTGATCTATGATTTGTGGAGATATGAAAAACTGATTTTGCTTTTGTAACCTGTGCCGGATGATTCATTTCTTAACGTCTTAGACATAAAGGAAATGCTATTTTTACAACTCCACGTTATATCATCCATTGACGTAAAAGATGTAGACACAATTAAATGACCCTATTATGGTTTTTATGGTTATTGAACAACTCAGTAAACAACCCTTTTTAAGTCTGTGTGTAAATCTGGCTCAAAACAGACTCACCAATTATCCACCAATTTATCGAAATGATGGTGACGTAAATTTATTTTTTTAGACCTGCATGTTTTCATTGTGAATTTACAAAGTGAATCACTCAGAAACAGACTTTAAAAGACAACTATGAACATTCACAATCATTCACTTTGGGCCCTCATTAACGATTTAGCTGCAGCTGTATAAATCCAGTTAATACACCGTCAGAATGAATTTGTTCTATTCGATATACCGTCTTACGTTTCCCCATTTTTCTGCAAACCTCATCTCGACGTGGCTTCCTTCCAGGTCGGTCAGTAGCAAAGGAATCACAGTTATATGTCATCTGGCGTCAAGATGCATAGCAGATTTTTATGGATCAAGACGGTGCCCAATAGTCCTTTTAAAGGGAACAGAGAGGCCGTGTAGCAGCCAGCAGTGAGAGGACGGGACCCAGATGCCTTTACGTTAATGCTTTCTGCAGATTCCAGCGCTCCGTCTTTTTCCAGTCGCTCAGCCCCTGCTCTGATTAAATCATATGGCTGAGGTGGAGGTGGGCTTTGGGAGCGAGCCGTGCTAATCCACATGCCGTATAGACGCACATCTGCCATCAACTACTCTGCGCGCTGAGCCAAGCTGGAAATATGCAGTGGTTGAAACTCCTATAGTTTTATAAATGACATCACTGAGAAAAATCTTCTGTTATCAAAGCATTACACAAGCTCTCGTCAGACCGTGCATTTCAATCGGTCTCTTTTGAGTCTGTATTAGACACTTGTACTTCTAATGTGTTTATTAAGCTGAGAAAATGTGTAAATCTGACAACAATTGCACTTAAGATGCACCATTATCGGTTTACTTAATGTTTTTTGTGAGATTAACCATTTCAAATCCGCAGTTTAACCTTAAAAAAATCATTTCCAACTCTCTCTTTCTTTCACTTATGTTAAAAAATGAAGTGAACACTGCTCACTCGTTGTTGTAGGAGGCGTCTGAATGTCAGGATCGATGCATAAATACTGATAGAAGCCGCCATCAAATGCATCTTTTTACAACAGAAACAAAAGAATGACCAATCAGAGTTGACGTACACTTGGTAAAGTAATAGCTTCTTTTATATTTCTTAGATCAAGTATAAAACATTCTTGGACAGGAGCTAACTCAGTACAGCATCAATTATGGCAAAAAAAAGAAGAAGAAGGTATAAAAGATGGATGAAATAAATAGATTAAAACTGAAATACTCGCGCACGTTTAAAACAAGTTGCAAATACATCCCTCTCCAGATCTAGAGTCAGTATTGGTCATGTTACTAACTTCAGACGACCAGCGCGAGGAGAACATGCAAACTCCACACATTTTCCACCACATCAGGGTCTTCTCTACGTAGTTTTTGCTGTTTTCGATCAAATATTATTATGATCGATGCATTTTGCCGTCACCTGCAACTCTCTACGTCCAGAGATGAATCTGGACACATTTAGAATGAGTTTAACCCATTGACACCTTATTTTAAGCTCACATCAGATCCAATAACTCCGTCTGGATTTTATTGCTTTATTTTATCTGAAAGGGGCCATAGTGAGTGTCAAAATGTTGGGAGTAAATTGGTGGTTAAATTGAATATAGACTATTCTTTTCACAGATGGAAAGTTGGTGCCAGTGAAGGACAGAACTTTTTACTAAATTCATTCAGAAAAGTTGTCATAGAAAACGAATTTCCTTTACTCAGGCTTCTACCAACTCCATTTAAACTTATGCAAGGTCTATTCGGTTCGCAAGTTTTAGAGATGGATTGTTAAAAGGTTATAATGTGAATTTTGGGAGGTAATATTTCTGTAAAAACCCAGCATCTACAGGCAAAGACTATTTTTTTACAAAAGGTTGGTGGGTGCCATTGCAGAAATATTTTAATGTCTTTGTAAAAGTAAATAAAGCACTGAATGCTGGATTTTGGTTTAAACCTTTTGCAAAGTCAAAACTTGTTTGTAACCCTGAAAGTCTGTCTATCAAAAGGATGTTCACATTTGTTCAATCTATGCCACAACAAACAGATGGACGTTGGATTCAATAGAACATTTTTAGACAAAGTTTTGGAGTAGCTCAGTATTTAAAAGTCATTTGTGTAAAGTGTAAGAATGTGACACAAACAGTGGCTTATTTACCTCAAACAAAGACGAGCCAAACCAGAGCAAATAAATCTGAGAAAGCAAAGCAAAACTGTCCCACGTGAACAGTTCGAGCCCCAGTCACGTGTCTTCGGAGCCGAGATTAAAAAGCCGCAGAGGAGGAGCCGAGGCTCATCGACGTAGCCTCGAGAGAGACTGGAATATCTGCCCACACAAACCACACACGTTCCGGGACGTCCTGTACGAGCACGACCCCGGCAACGGAGCAAACAGAGACTCCTGCAGCAAATCAATCACACAACACATGCTTTTATTCTGGGGACACGCGTTTTCAAATGTCAAATGAATCACGGCCCACCTTCTCTCAGCAAACTCTGTAATGCTCAAAGTTTTTATTTTTGCATAATTTTATTCTTTTAAAGCTTCAAAACGCTCCTCTCGGCTGTTTGCTTCCTAACCCACAGCAATTATTTTTATGAATTGACATGGTTTGGTAAAGGTAATCCCTAAATGGTTTCCGTTTCAGCTGCACAGTTTCAGTCTGGCATGTGTTGGATATAAAAAGTCTTATGAGGACTATACAAGTTGTGTACTAAAAACCTGATGAAATACACAGTAGTAGTAATTAGAAAAATGTTTCCGATCAATCAGACAAACCTCGAAAGAAGAAAAGTGTGGTTGTTTTTTGTCCTTTCACAAAAGAAATTGAACTCTGGTCAAAAACAACGGCATTAATCGTCAACTTTAGTGGCATTAAAAAAGAACAGTAAGTCATTAGAATAGATTTATTTACCTTGTCATCTACCTATACAACGGGCTGCAGCAACATTTGATAGAATTGTCCTTTTTTCTTCATTTTAAAGCTGCCTTGTGTAACTTTTAGCCCAAAAATATATGTTCTCATAATCATTTTAATGGTTCTTAGACATGAGATCAATAGAATCAGTCCTATCTCACTGACACAGTCCCCTCAGCTGGACAGACACGTTCAATATAACTTAAAAAAAGAAAATACATGAACACACTGGACCCCAATAGAGTCGTATTTGTACAAAATACACTAAACGCTAAAAGTTAAACAGTGCTGCTTTAAGAAAATCTCTGGTTGTACCAAGTCTCAACCAGAGTCTAAACCACGACATAAAACTGTCACAATTCTTTATTGTTTTTCTTTTTCTTCTTAGCAACAGCCAACAGTGAGACAGGAGCTTTAGGCAACGTTTGCATTTTTATTTCGAGAGACTGCACTGTTTAGCTTCACCTTTTAGAAACTGTTGGTTTTAATAGAAAGTGTAGGACAATATACTCGTTTATAACCTTTGTGTTCTTTTTGACGCACCTTTAAAATCAAACCAGATTCTCAAGATTCAAGCATCCATCGCTAATGAGACATTTTTAAACTTCAAAAAAAGACAACTAATCAATGGTGTACTCTCAGACGCCACGAGGAGCGTCTCAGTCGATGCCAGAAAGTAAACTTATTGATGTGAAATGTGAGCCACGGAAAAACAGGATGAATTATAAACCCAAGTGACATTAGAGAAAATAGCCTTTAATGTCAAAGTACCGTCTCGTTCAGGATGAATATATTCTATAGAAGCCATAGAGAGGCTGACGGTCACAGAGATGGAAGGAAATGACATGAGTGATATTAAATGACCTATACAGTTACTGCATATCAACACCTCTGGGAAGCTATGTGACCGACACCAATCACCGTTCATCGTTTAAACGTCACACGGAGACACATCATGAGGAATACTGACATTTACTGACTTTTGAAATGAATATGAAGAAGCGGTGACGTCGTTCTGGAAGAATAAGGCAATCGAAATGCTTATGAAATGTAAATAGAAATGGAAAATGTAAAGGTTGCGCTCATTAAAGGACCCCGTTTTCACAAGACGTTCCCATCGCTGTGTTTTTGTGATGATCTAAAGAACGTGAAGGAAGGCATAAAAAGACCAAGTGTCCTATTAGTTCACTAAAAGCTGTCTATTCACTTTTCTCAGGTATTAAATGTTATTAAAGATATAAGTACCAAGTAACTATGGTTAAACCTGAAAGTGGCGCTGCTCGATTTTCTTTTTTTGTCCCTGTCTCAGACTCAAAAGCAGCAGAGGGACCTTTCCTGCTTTTCTTTTATTAAAAAAAGATAAACTGAACCCATTTTTTCCTCGACAAAATACTAATACCTTACACCAAACTGAAGTTTAGAGCTTACTTTAAACTTTTAGCTCAGATTTTAGCGTCCGACTAAAGCAATTATTACCTCTGCTTTGTTAAACGTGTGATTGAATTGTCAATATTTATCCCTGTTTCACGTCAAAAATGCTTGATAATAAAGCCATAACAGTGCTTTCTTAATACTGTCATGTGATTAAACTGTTTTCTTTCTCACATTCATAAAAAAACACGTCACATTCCCATTACTCAAGCAAATCCATTTAACTTCTTAGACTTTAAGCTCCACATCCATAGATTCAATCACTCTTCACTGCAATAATATATGATGTAATATGTAACCTGCTGTAAGGATGTGCCATTAATGAAGAGTGGAAATGCCATTTGGATAAACTTTACTTTTAACTGAGGTGAAATGTGCACATCAGCTCCAAAGCCTGTTGACAAGGTTAGAAGAAATGAGCCCTGCATGATTTAGCCTTAATGAAAAGATCAAGTGAGTAAGAGCACACAGTGGCAAAGGTAAATGCTAAATCTTGCCATCGCTTTTTATTGTGGTACATTTAATACTAAAAGTCATTCGTGGGAAAAGGCCAAGGTTGAGCTCAAAAATATAAAGTCCACACAAATAATAAAAACCCAAACCCAGAGCAAAGACAAAACAGTTTTTAAGTCCATGGTCGCGGATCTAAAATCAGTAAATGTCTGGACTTTTGGACTTTCCCGTTTGCTTCGAGCTCAATCTTCAGCTGATCTTTGGTCTCGGTCTGGACCAAACTGAACCAAGGTCCAGTTTATTTATAGTTTGAAAGAGTGTTTGTTGACAGTTCGGACTTCAGAGCAAATGCAGGAAGACATGGCCAATTCAACACATGAAGAAGAGTGAACGGAAGGAAACAGATATCAAACCCATAGATTGCATTGTTTACGTTTTGTATGGTTCTATTTCTCTTGCTACACTACAGCAGATCGCTTCCAAAAGAGCTTCATAGTGATTTAAATGGTGTCTTTGCTTCGTCATGCCTCCAATCTCTCTCCTTCATTCATAAAACAAAGTGAGATGTCCCGCTGAGAGAGTTTAATCCAGCTCTGCAAGAACCTGACTGTAATCTCCCAAACGCCATGTTAGTAAACCATCTCCAATGCCCAGACGCTGATTATGAGACTTAATAACTCGAGTATATTCCAGCTGCTTCGGCAAAAAGACACAGAGCGAGTAAATCATGACTGAACACTTGTCTGTGTCTGTTTTTTGCTGACACTTTAGGAGCCGTTATCGTGTTGTAAACGCCAGCTTTACGTGTTGCTCAGATTCCAGATCGAGCCACATCCGACTCCAGAGCGGCTCCGCAGTCACGACTCCAGCGTGTTTCAAATGGTTGGCATTTATCACCGGGATAACGTTCCCGGAAAATATTAAAAGGATTACAGTCAGTACGAGACCTGTTCCGACATGCACTTATTTTAAAATTTACTTCTGGCAAATCTGGATCTAGTCCTGGAAACGAAATGGGCTGTAAATATATTCTGATATCATTAGTGCATTAGCAGCAATATGTAACTTAATTAACAGCTTGTTTCAGAAGATTATAACAGATAGGAGACATACTTAGTACTGAATATACACTTTTGCTTTGTCTTTAATTAAGAGATGCTTGATTATTGAAAAAATCATAATCACAATTATTTTGGTCATTATTGAAATCAAATTTTTTTTACAGGATTACTCATTGACTTTGGAAATATATTGGATTTATTGAACAAAACAGTGAATTCTCCTTAAAATAAATAATATAATCAAACATATAAATAAACAGATTCAAAAATAAACAGAAATAATTAAGTAATTGTTTTTTTGAAAATTTAAGTTTAAAATTCAATTAATTGCCCAGCCCTACTTTACTTCCTTATTGACAAGCAGTATCGACCAATGGGAGCGCTCCTTTCTTTGGAAGCGAGCTGTGATTGGACAAAGCTCGCCTTCAGTTTTTTAAAATCCTTGATAATTAGGGCCAAAATGACTTCTAAAGGTGTTGTTTTTTTACATATGATTCTTATTACAATATGTTATTAGATGATTAAACAGTTATTTTACTTTATAACAAGCAAAAGTTGCATCTGAAGACATAATAACGCCTGGTTGTGGTGCCTGGATCAATTCTATTTCTAGTTTCAGACAGTAAGGTCAGAGGAAGTGCTGGTTAAAGAATAACCCATGTGTTTAAAGCTTGACGGGGTGGATGGGGGTTGGGGGGGTGCTGAGCAGGGGTCAAAAGGGGCAGGTCGGGTCGTTTGAGTTATTCAGGGTGAAAGAGGAAGGCAAACATAACGATTTCTAAAGCTGTCAGAGCAGAGCACGAGTGATTCAGAGCACAGTGCATGTCATAAAAGAACATTACAGTCACAAAGATGTACATTTAATACCTGTGGGTTTCCTTAGAACTTCGTATTATATATATTTTAAAGGTATTTGAAGTGTTTTAACATAGATTTATAGAACAAAGAGGGCTCTAGGATAAAGCCACAAGTCAACTTTGAAATGTAAATTCTTGTTTGTAGCTTGAAGGAATAGCCATTTACGGTTGCATTAAAGTTGTTTTTGATTTATTTCCATCTTTCAGATCTTTAAATTCAAAAAGCTGCTTCAATTTTCTACCATTAAGAGTCTTAACCTTGAAGCAGCCCTGCGTTACTTTTGTCCAGTAGAGGGCGGCGCTGTCCGTGTTGCGTTATTTCACGGACGTCATTTGTTTTCAAGAGGAGACTATCAAAGTCTTCTGAAACAGCGGGTTAATTTTAGTGTATTTTGACTCTACTAGGGTCCAGCGTATGGTTACCTTTGAGGTTTTTGTCCAGCTGAGAGTACTGTTAGTGAGATGATTCTACTGAGCTCATGTGTAAGAACCATTAAATTATTATGAGAATATACATTTTTGGGCTAAAAGTGACGCAGGGATACTTTAACTTCACGTGTTGCGCCGTTTAAATGCAAAGCAACCAGAGCCAAAGACACTATATTAACACTAATAGCTCTTGCTACCTTTGTTTTCTAAGAAATAAAAGGACATGTAGCATTCTTTCTTCTTGGAATAAAATAATTTATCATAACGAGACAAGAAAGGTTTGTTTTTTTGTTTTTTGATCATACACCCACATGAGCAAGGATTCTCTTTTGACCAATAAATAGACAATGAAAGTCTCTAAAATACACTGTACTGACCCGACCAATACTAACACAAGTGTAATTGGCTTTTATCGCTTAATGTTTTGAAAGGCAAAGAGTGAAAGACATGTTAAATACCATAATAATACACAAGCTAAAGGTCTGTTTGTACTATTATTATTATTATTATTACTCTTGTTGACACTAAGCAGAGCTACAAATAAAAATATGACCCTGTTAAGTGTTTTTCTACAGTGAAATCTCTCAATCCATGATAATAACGACGGGGCTTCTGCTGCTGAATCACCCATAATCCTCTGGTGTGACATTGGCATTCAGTAATTGCATCTAAAGCACAAAGTCTTCTCGATCCACGTGAGTTCCAGCGGCACTAATGACCGGGCTCTCTGTGGTTTTCATATGTTCGGGTAGAAATCTCTGGATTCAATCAATGTTCATTTCAATCCGTGGAGTTCTCTTCTATAAACAACACTCTGCAGATTGATTATCGTGTTTCTGCAGAGTTCAAGTTTCCTGTTGATGAGGCCCGTCGTTAATGAATGGGAATAACACTGCTTGAACTGGGTCTCTGTGGATGCAGCATCGGACAGCGTTTTTAAAGTAATATCACGCGTCTCAAACACATTTATGGATTTAAACATGTTGACTGAAGTATTTCACTCAGGCAAATTCTAAATGAAAAGAAGGCTGCCATTTTTCAAGACGAGATGAGATTTTGACTGATTGACACAGAGCCGGTGTACGCCATTGTTTTCTTTCTATTGTTTGTGTCTTCTCATTCACTTTTTCACTGTTTATCTCCAACAAGATGATTTAAAAGTGCATCTTGAATCCTTATTTCACCCTGTCTCTCCATTATACTGAGTTTTTCACCTTCGTTATGTTTTAATCTCACTAGATCTTGTCACATCCCTATTGTCTGTGTAATAGTGATAAATCGTCTCTGTGGTAAAGAAATGCATACGAGCTTTTTGTTTTCGTATCCTTCACGTTATCTGCAGCCCAGAGTTATTGTTTAGAGCCACATCTGCCGCTCGAGGGGTCGGGTTAAGCTTAAGAGAAAGTGATTAGAGCCTTGTGTTTCAATATATATTTTAGATTTTAACGATTTCCAAAGACTTTCTCGTGGATACTGTTATCGGAAACAAGACATCCAGCTGTACTTTAGGAAAGGCCAAAGCACATTTAAAAAGTAAACTGCTGAAAATGTTTTATCACAGTATTGGAAAATGTGTTCTTTTCTGCAGTCTGCAGGATGGATGTCTCAGAAAAAGAGATAGTGCCTTCAGAAACTAATAGCGCTGGGACTAGGAGGAAGTATTCCACTAAAAGTATTAGTTTGGAGACTCAGTGGAGCAACAGACACACAACAAACGCGATACTGAACAGCCGTCCGGTTCATCTAACTTATGGTCTACCTTTTGAACAAACCCAGAGGAAATAACACAGATGGAAAAATCAGTATGAAAACAAGAGGAAAAAATAATAATTAACCAACAAAGCTGCCCTAAACCTCCTCGTGAGACTGAATAAATGTAGCTCTAGTCCAGAAATGTTCATGGAGCTGCAGAAATTCAAGACTCTTCTCTTTAAATGGACAAATCCAATGTGCTATGTTGATATAAATACACACTAATGACATCAGCGTTTTACTCATTTTGCTCAAACTCTTTATCTTTATTTACTTTTGGATAAACGTGTTCCTGGAGATAAGACTTCACTGGGCACTCCGAGTAAAGCATGAACATCTTTAAGTGTCCTGCTTATGATTTATTTGTTTATACATCATAGTTATGAAAGAAAAGAGAAGGAAATTGAAATAAATCACCGAACTAATCTTCCCCCGACAGCTGTGTGCAGTTCTGTCGGTGACGAGTCTGTCCTCGCCAAAGCTCAGTAGGGAAGCACCTTTGGACTTTTCCAATACATTTAACACGCACTGGTGCAGCGGGGAATGCTTTTGATATAAAATTTATTAAATCCACGGCTCCCTGTTGCTTCGCTCTGTTCTGGGTCCATAAACAAAACAACACCGGCTCCTATAAAACCATAGGTGGCAGGTCTTTTTAATCACAACATCACACCAACCTGCTGCGGGTGAAAATGCAGATGTCGGCTGCAGAAAATGGAAAACCTGACCCTGAATAATGTACAGACCAGACCCACTTCTGCAATCATGAGGCCGGAGGAAAAGGTTTAGTTAAAGTTTAGTCCGAGGAGTTTTATGCAACATTTATACGTGGTCTGAACCAACAAATATTGCACAAAAACACTGATTTATTTTCTTTCTCTTGTTTGGAAGAGGTTGAGGGATGCAGGAGTATCACAGGGTACACTCTGAACAATAACCAGTCAATCAAAGGCATAATACATAAGACAAACAGTGACAGATAACCATATACATCACATTCATTCACCACAGGGAATTCAGAGTCACCAATTCACCTGAACACACTTGTTTTTGGAGGATACTGCAGCAAAAAGTCTATTCATATTCATTTATTTAGCCCAAAGGTTTAAATTTGGGGTGAATAAATGTATTTTATTGTCTCTTTATGTTGCTAAGGTGATATAGTGTAACTTAACAAACTAATAATACTGGTAAATACCCAAAATTGTGGCGCTAGTTATCCTCTTTCAACTAGTCGAATAAGTTCCGTTTTCTGGCCTTTATTTGAGCTCCTTACTTTAGGACTGTGTTAAAAAAGTGGGTCACGGAAGATTAATAAATATTAATTTAATGTCCACAGTCAATTGATGTAATAATATGATCAAATATGATTAACATTTTGTTAAAAAGGAATTAAATCATACCACAAAGGCATAAAAGATAGAAAAGAATAGGCTAAAAGTAAGAAACAATTAAAAAAAATTAGAAAAATTAACAAAAAATCGTTTTTTCAAGACGGTGTTCAATAGTTATGAGCATTATCTCCTCCTTTGGTCCGATTGGCTGTATTTTTCAGCTTTTATTGTTGAGCTGGTGAAGAAAAAGAAGCTAAAGTGCTGCAGGGAGTCAGTGAGGTTGTACAGCAGCTAAAGTGGAGGCTGCGATACCTGCGGCAGCGCTAAAGCAGGTGGAAAATGATTATAATTCAGGGGTTTGGACTCGAACGGCACAAACTGTGAGTGTTGTTCCAGTGCTGCTCTGTGCCAGGCCATTTTCCTGATTAGTTCCACCTCTTTGGGTTTAAAACAGCTAATCAGCGAACTCACCGGCGCTCGCTGAGGCAGGATCAACGCCACAGACTGCCATATATACCACTTCAGAAATCACAAACTGGGCTGAATCCTTTAGAAGGCAGTGGAATTATAGGAAAATGAACTACTTGTCGTATAAAAAGAGCAGCAAAAATCATGCAAAGTGTAATTACCAAGGAAAACTCTCTTTTTTATATAAGTACTAAAAGCAAAAAGGTTTTCCAGAAGTGACCTCCTAAGCCAGAAGAAGAAAAATGTTTTAAAGATGAAATCCCTAATGAATTTACTTTTATTTGTAAAGATAGCCCACAATCACATCTAATCTGATGACTTTGTCCAGATTTACCAACTTTATGATTGATTTGAACAGGTTTTAGATGGATTTTAAGAGGTTTCAGTTGGCTTTGAACTAGTTTTAGATAGATCTGAACAGGTTTTAGTTGAATTTGAACAGGTTTTAGATGGATTTTAAGAGGTTTAAGTTGGCTTTGAAGTAGTTTCAGATAGATCTGAACAGGTTTTAGTTGAATTTGAACAGGTTTTAGACGGATAAGAATAGTTTTGGATGGGTTTAAACTAGTTTTAGGTGGATTTGGACAGCTTTAGATGGGTCTAATCAGGTTTTAGGTGGATTTGAATAGTTGTGGATGGATTTGAACAGATTTAAGTTGGATTTGAATAGATTTTAGTTGTATTTAAACAGTTTTAGATGGATTTTAAGAGGTTTAGGCTGGCTTTGAACTAGTTTTAGATAGTTCTGAACAGGTCTTAGTTGAATTTGAACAGGTTTTAGAAGGATTTTAAGAGGTTTAGGTTGGCTTTGAACTAGTTTTAGAAAGATCTGAACAGCTTTTAATTGAATTTGAACAGGTTTTAGATGGATTTTAAGAGGTTTAGGTTGGCTTTGAAGTAGTTTTAGATAGATCTGAACAGCTTTTAGTTGAATTTGAACTGGTTTTAGATGGATTTTAAGAGGTTTAGGTTGGATTTGAACAGCTTTAAATGGGTCTAATCAGGTTTTCGTTGTATTTGAACAGTTTTAGATGGATTTGAACAGGTCTAAACTTCATGTTCATGTCTGGACTAAAGGCAAGACCTGGAGAAGGAGTTATTGCTGTGGTTTACAATTGGCCTTCTGACTGACATTTAAGATTGTTCAGTTACTGGGAGCAGAAATGTGCATATAACAAGCAGATATAATACTGTCTCATATTAGCATACAAATGAAAAAAATCAGAAAGAAAGGGTTTGCAAATTCTGTCAGCGGATAATGTTTGAATGGATCCAAAAAAGCAGACACTTACTCTGTTCTGTCCATCATTGGAGTCACATCTTTTAATTAAGCAGTTTTCAGTGGATTATATACAATAGATTATTATAAGGAGCCATGTAAACTCTTTAGACCCCCACTCGATGTAGCCATGGTTTATTTGAAGTCATCTACAGCCGCGGAAACTTAAAATAAACGCGCTCCTGCACAGCATCTGACCCAGAGAGCAGCTGCGTATACCCCTTAGCCTCTTCGGAAAGTCCCCCGTACTTTATTTACCCCCGTGTCCCGAGCCACACACCTGCCTCCGTCTGCGGCGCCCCCTCCTCACGTCTAAATAGTTCCCTCGGTTGCACCTGCTCACTCGCAATTTGGACAAAATCCGTCATTTTCGGGAGACGACCGCTACAAATATTACTACTGGCATCGGCATGTGACAGAAATGTGGAAATTATGAGTAAAAATAACAAGCTTTAGCTCTCCCTCGACGGCGCAGCTAAAGAAGGGTCTCTTTTACGAAGCTAACGCGACCTGCTTCAGGTGCTGATGTTTCCTTTGGCTGAGCACACTCTTTGCCTTGTAATTTGCCCACTTATGTCAAGAGGCTCTCATCACTGAAAAAGAAGCCTTTAACCTAATGTTAGCGGACTAAAAGAAAAATAAAAAGACACAAGGTTATACAGTCATTTCGCTCCGGTCCATCTGATCTACGTCATTCACATTTCTCTTCCTGTTTCCTGTCTGTTGCCATTTAAAGAGGAAAGAGCAACGGACAGAAAATGTCAGCCTCATCAATGAAATATGTGACATTTAAAGAAATGTTCAGTATTACGTAAATGTGGTTCTTTCAGTCACTTCTGGACGGATCGTTTATTCCACAGTGGGCCCCAGTTTGGAGAAGTAGGCAGGAGCAACACCGTACGCTGGGGTCGTAGGAAAAAGTAAAAAAAGAAACAAAAAAACAATGAACCAGGAGAAGACATCCACTCAAAAAATAACCCCTTAAACTCTGCTTTGGTATGGTTCTAATACTTTAAGTGGCCAAAACAACAAGCCATTTTGTTTTCAGCGGGAAAATGTACGCAAATCAAATTAAATTATGGCCTAAATGTGAAGTTGCTAACACCACTGCACAGATAACTCTATTAGGTCAGCATTATTCCATTATAATTCCTTTATAATCTCTTGAATCTCTGGTCTTGAATGTTCAACACTTCCACACCGTCTCTACGTCCCATATCGACCGAATATTCCCGAAAACGAAGAAATTACGCACCTTTTTATTCCTGTAAATAAAAAAAATATATATATTTTGCTGTTCTACTTGCTGTGTGTTGCTAACAGCCAATTGCTTTTTGTCCACAGTCTGGGACATGATTGTTTTTACAGCAGAGACAGCAGCCATTTTTAAAAAAGTTCAAAAGTTACCGCCAAGGCCGAATGTTAACAGCCAAGGTTTTGAATTACTTTATTATATTATGTTTTATTATAAACATATTCCTTTTATTATTAATGGTAGACCTTGGAGCTTCTCCCAGCGCGTGATGTGGAGCCCACACACCTCAGACAGTGATAAACTATTCCTGCTCAAATTTATTCAGACTCACCAATCCATGCATACATAAATCATAAGACAGGATTGTGACGTTCCAGACAGAAACAATCTCGTACAAGCTGGTGCTGGTGATGTTTGGACGGAAACTCTGCTCAAGCAAGATCCTGGATTCCTGTCACATTCACTCCATCTGCTTCAAAAAGAGTTTCAGTCTGAGTAAAACGCATCGTTGTGCTCCACATTCTTCCCATCCTCGGACTGAAAGCGTCTAACATTATCCGCTACCTTTCCCCAGAAAACCTCCGTGCTCCTGTTTCCTTTCTGAAAATATTTTTCCACCGCCCCGTCCAAACCATGAGCGCCTTTCTTTGGACACACACACTCACACTTTTTCACTCTCTCTGCAGTTGTGCACCACTCGGTTAATGTAACGTAATGTTGAATAATCGACTAAAACCTGGGTTGAAAACACTGTTCGATGCATGCAATTAATTCTAACATATTCATTTACTGTTGAATCAATTTAAAGTGTATATTTTGTCACAGTTTGCAAAAAAAAAAGTTGCTTTTTGTATAAATGAAGTTCTTCAAAAGCCATTCATTGTTTTATTCAAATATAAATCCAAGTATAATGGCTCAAAGGTAAAGTACTTAAAGTTAAAAAAATCCTGCAGATAATCTTGGATTTTCTTAAAACTTTCAGAAATCAAAGTCTTTCTCATTTTTGTTTTGTTTGTTTTCCACTTTATGAGATATGTTTTTTTTTTTAAATGGGCAAAATCAAGGCTTCTGCAAAAAGACAAACTTTCAAGAGCACATTATTATTATTTATTTATTTATTAACCAAACATTATTTCATACTTTAAGTGTTCATATCTTCAAAATAAACAACCCCAGGTTTTTCTAAACTGTGATATGATAAACGCATACGAGAAACGACTTATATTTATGATTTATTATGCATTAAACATGAATAAGATCATTTCAAACCTATTTCTGTAATTCATTTTGCCAAGATATGACACCATTCACCAGCAAAACAATTAAACCTTTGGAAAGAGCAGGTGTTAATTAGTAAAGGCAAGGTGTTAGTCACTTGGCTTCTACCTGTTTCATGTCTATTTATGTCATTTTTGACTCCGAAGAGGCAATGACTCTGTTGTGTATTGCTTATATTGCTCCGTGTTCATTCGTTTATTCATTATCTATATTTGGTTGCTGCTTTAGGCGTAACGTAGAGTACAAACACCTCGTCAGACTATTAATACTCAAATTTAAATCACCAATTCATCTTTACGTGAATCATAATATAGAATTAAGAAGTTCCAGACGTTTGCTCGAGGACATTTTCCCAATTTGGACCATTTTAAATACCTTTTTTAACATTTATTTGAGGAAACATGCCTTTTTCAGGTGAAGCTATAGGATGAAAATGTGTCTTCTGACGTCAATGTGTCAAACCTCGAAAATACCACGACTATCTAACACCGCTCAGAGGCTACATTACGCTTGGCTTTGTTGGATTTAATTAAAAAGGGCACGATGTAATATGAAATGGAAATTGGATACGCGCTGATGATTTTAAAGGGATAAAGCCATGATTGGGCAAAAGAAAAGACGGAAATGGTGTTCACAGCGGAGCATTTCTCGGCCGATTGTGGCTCAATTCAAACGAAGCAAAGGCTTGAAGTGATTTAAAGGATCTGTTGTGCCTTTTACAATCGTCACGCTCCTAACTCTCAGTCAATTTCTATTATAATCCCTTAAATACAGAAGCCAGGCTCTTGTACGTAATAAAGATAGGAGTAAAGTCATGTTCACCCTGAAGGACTCCAGAACAACAACACAACAACACAACAACACAAGCCTGTGGTTATAAAGCCCTGGAGTTGGAAGATGCACAAACAATGCAAGGTCACAGCTCGGAAGAAAGGATTTACAGACGTTAGCCTTTGATGCTCTCTCTTTATTGCACGATATTTCTCTTTCTTGAAGACTTTGACGACTTTCTTACAGAAGATAAAAGAAGAGGCCAGTTTAAACCCAGCTTTTGAAAGGTTTTATTAAACTTAATCTCATTTTTACTTGGATGTGTCTCGGTTTAAGTCTAGACAACGAATGGTTCAATCATTTTACCTTATCTTGATTATAAATCCCTCTAAATCCTTTGTGTATTGAAAACCCTCATGCATTTTTAAATAGCTTAGTTTCAGAAAACAACTGCATGTCCTTGGTCTCATCTTGGTCTCATCTTTATAAAGGACTCTGGATTTTTAAGACCAGCCAAGACCACAGTGAGGTAATTTGTCCACATCCCTTTTGTGAATAAAAACCTTTATCATTGAACCCTGATTTTTTTTTTTGGGCAAACATTTCAAGAGTTATCATTAACTTAAGACCAGGCTTGGATTGTTAGACTTTTTAAAAATTTTCTGACTCTAAACCTGGCCTTTAAAGGAGTTAAATGGGTCTGAAAACATATATAAAGTGTATTATATAAAAGATTAAAAAAATAAATACATAAATAAGAAGATGGATGAATATTTAAAAAAAAATGAAATAAATTATATATAAAAATAAACAGGAAAGAATTGAAAAAGCAAAGTTCAATGGGTTTGGAAAAATCCCACCAATATAATTAAAGAAGGAGCTTAAAAAGTCTCTCTAGTATCTAACCCTTCCCCCTCTGTGGGCCGTGTGGGTTTGGGGATGGTTCTGGCCTCAGACTACATATATTTTTCTCTATCAAAGACACATTTTCCAACCACTGTCAAAGGGGGTACAGGGGAAGAGACAAAGAGGGGGTGGATTTTTCCCCTATATTCGCCGCCTTGAAAACATCTGGCTCTGTTTATCACCTGGCCTGCTCCGGCGGCGGGGGAGGGCCCGGGGGAGGCCCGGCCAGAGAGCGGTGCCAGTTCACCCCTTCACTTTACTGCACTTATTGATAACTTAAAGGGATATACAGAAGTTTGTAATTAGAATATTGCTCGGTTATGACGTAATTTACGGCTTGGAAATAATAAAATACAGCACGTAGGAGCAAAACAACAATAAAAATGGGGATGGTGTTGCCAAATAGTGAAGCCGCAATGAAATCAAAGGCCCAAGGAACGGAGATTTTAGGGGGCCACGCTTTAAACGAAGGGGTAAGATTAATTCCCAGCATGCAATGTGTTCATCAGCACCGCGACTTTGAAAGAGGTGCAAAATCTAACTATTTTCAGCAATAATAAAGATTTTAAATCACGACAGTCCTGTTTTCTTTTCCTTTAATCTTGTATTCATTCATAGGGAAGGGTTAAGATGGAGAATTAGGATCGACCCAAAAGCCCCTGATGAGAATATCCCATGTTAGACAGCCTTGTGCCTCATTTATGCTCCACGTGCGACACAGCAAAAGAAGAGCTTCCTGTTGTCACGTGTAAAAAAAGCTGACATCTGGAGCTACACTGTACCTTTCGAATAAATAAAAGGCCATAAAATAATCTTTTACAGCTTGATTTTGATAGAGCTAAGGTTTTTGTTGATATAAAAAGCTAGAAATTACATCCAATTTTAATCATTTGAGTTGGATTTTCAGGGGACGCCCTGAAAATCCAACTCAAATGATTAAAAAGGTGAGTCAGGCATTATTCATTTACCAGCTTTAACTCAAGAGTACTGCCCACACAAACTGATTGGAACAAACATCCACTCAGCCAGAATCAACACAAAGTTTACTCAAATTTTGACTCATTCCTTGTTTAAATACAGTACTTTTTACTCTCGATAGGGAACTCTTGATTTCAAACGAACCAGACCGGAAACAGCCGCAGGAGACGAATCACACGCAGGTTGTAAACAAGACACTTTTGCTGAACTTGTTTTGCAAATTGGTACTTTTCTTCCTCTCAGCTCAAGTGAACCAGCCTCAGCAACACAA
This sequence comes from Rhyacichthys aspro, assembly GCA_036850595.1. NCBI lineage: Eukaryota > Metazoa > Chordata > Actinopteri > Gobiiformes > Rhyacichthyidae > Rhyacichthys > Rhyacichthys aspro. The sequence goes on along the minus strand of CM072166.1, from coordinate 3,313,013 downwards.
CTTTATTTATTCACCAACAGGACTTTAATGAGATTTTTCCAACAGCATCGATTGTCAAAGTGCTCGAGAATAAATAGGAAACTTTGACAGGAAAGTTTCCTATTTGAGTTATTTAAAGTGAAAGTTATAGGGCATATAGGAAGATTATTTAGTCTAAAGGGAGTTTCACTTTCATTCACATTTATTTTTAACAATGTTCATAACTTGTTTGATCTCAGATGCTCTAAAAATGTGAAAAACAGAGATAAAAAACACACTCTTCAAAGCATCAGAATCACACTCATGTTTCATTCTCAAACAAAACTTCAGGACATTCATAAACTAAATTGATTCTGTTTAAGTTTTTTTCCATCATCAGATCTAGTTCATTCATAGAAAACGTCATGTCCCTGAAGAAAACCATAGCTGTTCACATGCTCTAAAGAAGAAGTGTGAGGTAAAGACCGTTTTAGGAAAAAAGGAAACGGCAAAGACATAAAAAGCAGTTAATAGATATTTTTCATTAGCCAAGGATTAATCTAGAATGGAATCGGTGCAGGTAAATAAATAAATAAAAGTACTGTTTAAAAAGGTAAAAAGATAACGGCTATAAGTTATAAACGCACACACGGCTCCCTAAAATTGCACAAAACAAGTTAAAAATATCAAAATAAACCCAGATACTGTGGGTTTAAGACTGTGTTAAGAAAAGTTCAAGGTATAGCTGCTAAATAAGGATCTAGAAGTTGTTTAGTTAAAGCGGGGCGATTAGTTAAGATTATTTTTCATTTGTGTTCAATAAATAAAGTCAAGCCATAAAAGGTTTTAAAGGCATCTAGACGGTGGTGAAAAGATTATGTAAGGTCCCATTAATTAAGACAACAACTAAGTAAAATAAGGATGTGCACTAAAAGGTTTAAAAATTGGTCTTAAGACTGGTCTCGACCCAAAGTTGTCTTGGCATTTCATTAATTTATGTCTGAATCATGTGATATATGGTGATATTTATCTTATTAGGCGAGAGGCGGGTTGAAGTGGGGCAAGTGATGCTCAGGAAAAGCCCCGACGAACGTGTTCTCGTTAATAAAATGTCAATATGTCCAACACAGATCTCTTATTGTTGGAGGTGAATGGTTTCCTAATTGATCCGAAAGTAAAACGATAGCGAGCCTTTTCCCGGAGCCTGGCATCAGAAAATGAGCGGCAGGGGGAGAATATAGGAGGAGAAAGACAGAGTTCACAAGGACAATGAGCCCCATTGATAAAGTGGAGACAGGACGGGGTGCCTCCGCTGCTCCGGGAACGGCTGACGGTGCACAGAGCCACCGTGATTACAGTCTGCAGCACAAATGGCTAAAACAGAGTCCAGCTGACGCCACGCTATCACAGAGAGCAGGTCTGACCAGGATTAGAATAAAAAAACCCCACTAAATTCAACAAACTAACCTTTATGTTATGTTGTTGGCTAAATAATGAGCCTAAATTTAACATGAAGGCAGAATGGGATCATTATTTGGCAAATATGGAGTACCTATTTCCTTTTAGAAATGGATAAAAACTGTGGGGTAAAAAAAAAAGTACTCCCTTAGTTCAACTGGGTGCTGCTAATCATCAGGAAATCATTAAAGGTGCATCATGTAGCATTATAGCACACATTAGTCAATCTATTCTGTCCATTACACTCTTTGTATTCGTCTAACTTGGACAAACAGAGGTTTAAAGCTGAATAAAACCATAGTTCAAGGTCCTACAGGTGCCCAGAGAGGACAAACTAAGACAAGAGTGAAGTGATTTTGTTTAAATATTTAGTAAAATCAGTTTTTGTATCAATAATTTTCCCTTAGATTCAACTTTTTTGACTTTTGAAAGAGACCCAAAGGCCATATATTACTTGTTTTATTCCTGATAACCATTACCAGAGCTGGGGCCTGGGTTAATATCTATGTTATACCAACCATATGAGTTAATGGCTGCATTAGACCCACTTAATCACCACTTAAGGTCACTAAATGCCATATATGCTCATGTTATTTAATATTGAACAAATGACATCCATTAAATATACAGGAAACTAATTATGAAATAAAATGATGATGATTACTTAACTATGAGATTATTTAAAAGCAGATATCCAGTATTGTATAGTAGCCTCACATGTTGACAGTAATTAGAGGCCAATTAGAAGTTTCCATCAACACTAAAAGGCCTTTCCGTGACATTTACCCGAGTTTAAACTCACAAATGTTGCTTTCTGAAGAACTTGAGGAGTGTTGTGTGGTGTTTTCCACAGAGTGCCACTTAAGGATTCGATCGGAAAGACAATTTAAACGTTTAATTGACCAATTGTGGCCAAAACCGAGGGGGATCCCTTACAAATTACATCATGCTGTTGCGCCCGAGACTTTAATCAAACTAGTACAGAGGCTGGAAAACAAATTAAAACAAAATGGAGAGACTCTGGGGAGGTTTTCTTCTAATATCGAGGCTCAGAGCTGCGTAAAAAGCCAATTTCATGTCACAATTCAAATGTCCACTCGGAAAAATAGTCAAATGAAACCAGCATTTTCACTTTTCACAGATGAGACATGCATTTCATTTAATTTCAGTGACTGATAACAACAAAATGAGAAGGCTCCACCGGGTCAAGCCTCTGAATCCCACATGTAATCATCAGCAGCTGATAACACGTTACACACAGCAGTCATTTTTCCACTCTCTCTGGAAAACTGCAGATAATTAGCCTCACAGCGCAGGGCTCCATCAGGTCTACAACAAGTTTCCAGCTCCATCTATGGGACCTTAGTGGTACTACAAGTGAATAATGCTCAGTTGGCTTTTGTGTGGGATGTAAATAAACAGTTCTTATTAAATAGAGCAATGTGTAAAGGGATTAAAACGTTTTTTCAAGTTGTTTTCCTCGTTATTTCTACTTTTATTTTAATTATTTATGCTCTGGGCAGTGTTATAGCGTCTTGTACCTGTTTGACCTCCTCTAATAATGTTATATAAGTACTTCACTCACTGCAGTGTGCTTCTGATCCTCTATTTTCTTCCTTTAGAGCATTGTTAACAGATATTTTACTGAAAATGAAGACGAGAAAAGAGCAGCTGAAGCTTTTAAACAACACAAACCACTCGACAAAGCATCTGTAAAATCAACATGGCACTCACTATTATCCATAAAGTTCATAAATTCCAAACAAAATGGCATTGAGACGTCTCTATCTGCCTTTTGTGGTTATATAACTTTTCTCCTGCTTTAACCTGGAACCTCTTCTTCACCAGAGAATAAAACCTAACAAATTGAAGGCCCATTTGTCAATTCTTTACCATTGAGTATGTACATAGTCCCTTTATTATGAGACTTCAAGTGTGTAGAAAGTATGAATGTGATGTCCTTTACTTGTGCGTCTGCCTCTGAAACTTTACAAGGTTTTTAACTTGTAATGTTCTTGTGAATATGTTGGTGATTCTCACTCGTGGCCCGCAGCTTCAGTCATAAAATGTATTATTTATGGCCCCAGCAGCAGCAGGTCTGTCTCAAAATACTAAAGTTCTGTTCTAAAACCTGTTGAAACCATCTAAATCATGTTCAAATCAAACTAAAACCTGTTCAAAGACTATTTAAAACTGTAAAGATCTATCTTAAACCTGTTCAAACCATCTAAAACCGGTTCAAATCCAACTAAACCCTCTTCAAATTCAACAAAACCCTGTTCAAATCAATCCAAAACCTCTTCAGATCCAACTAAAACCTGTTCAAATACATCTAAAACATATTCAAATCAATCTAAAACCTGTTCAAATCCATCTAAAACCTATTAAAATCCATCTAAAACATGTTCAAATCCATCTAAAACATATTCAAATCCATCTAAAACATATTCAAATCCATCTAAAACCTGTTCAAATCCATCTAAAACATATTCAAATCCATCTAAAACGTGTTCAAATCCATCTAAAACCTCTTCAAATCCATCTAAAACCTGTTCAAATTCATCTAAAACATGGTCAAATCCATCTAAAACTTGTTCAAATTCAACTAAAACCTATTAAAATCCATCTAAAACATGTTCAAATCCAAAAAAACCTGTTCAAATCCATCTAAAACATGTTCAAATCCATCTAAAACCTGTTCAAATCAATCTAAAACTGTTCAAATCCATCTAAAACATGTTCAAATCCATCTAAAACATATTCAAATCCATCTAAAACATGTTCAAATCCATCTAAAACCTGTTCAAATCAATCTAAAACTGTTCAAATCCATCTAAAACATATTCAAATCCATCTAAAACATGTTCAAATCCATCTAAAACATATTCAAATCCATCTAAAACATATTCAAATCCATCTAAAACATGTTCAAATCCAACTAAAACACATTAAAATCCATCTAAAACATGTTCAAATCCATCTAAAACATGTTCAAATCCATTTAAAATCTTTTCAAATCCACCTAAAACATATTCAAATCCATCTAAAACCTGTTCAAATCCATCTAAAACATGTTCAAATTCAACTAAAACCTGTTTCTAATAAGAATAACTGGAGCAGACAGAACCTCATTAAATTACTCTGGCTTTACGTAAATTAGTAAGACTCTTAAGCAGCAGAGAACTCCACACAAAACGCCCCAGATGTGACCTGGAATCCACCATTTCCTCCACGTCGTTGATGATGGACCCGGCGTTCCGTCTCTTACCTGTCTGTAGGTGCAGATGATGACCTCTCTCAGATGGTAGTGCATGGGGGTCATAGTCTCACTGACCGAGTCCAGGGCCATGTCCACCTCCTTCTTCATCCTGTGGCCGTCGGGGAGAAGTCGCACCAACTGCATCACCACCTAAAAACACCAAAAAAATCAAAAGGAAAGGCGAATTTTATTGTGAAACTCCATTTTTTTGGTGTTTATCGCTTTGTTCGGGGACAAAGTAATACAAAATAAACACTACGGAGCAAGTGCACTGTTTTTTACACGTGTTAGCTATTTATAAAAAGCAATTTTCAAGTCACAATTCCCATAAATACAGCATTTTCACTGCGGAAATTAACAATAATCGATTCTGTTGTGGATATTTAAATCAAAAAACCCCGTCCTGCAGCAGATATGGCAGACATTTCATTTAATTTCAGCGACAGACAACAACAAAATGAGAAGGCTCCACCGGGTCAAGCCTCTGAATCCCACATGTAATCATTGGTCCTTTTCAAACCGTGAAGCAGCAGCTGATAACACGTTACACACAGCAGTCATTTTGCCGCTTTCTGCAAACTGGAGATAATTTCATCCACACGGCAGGGATCCAACAGGTCCGTAACAAGACTTCACAAACACTCATTTTAGCTTTAGCTTGTTAAAATCGAAATAAAACCTGTTTGAATCCCAGTAAAAACTGTTCAAATACAACTAAAATCTGTTTAAATCCATCTAAAACATGTTTAAATCCAACAAAAACTTGGTCAAATCCATCTAAAACCTGTTCAAATTCATCTAAAATCTGTTCAAATTAATCTAAAACCTGTTCAAATCCAACAAAAACCTGTTCAAATTCATCTAAAACCTGTTCAAATCCAACAAAAACCTTTTCAAATCCATCTAAAACCTGTTCAAATCCATCTAAAATCTGTTCAAATCCATCTAGAATCTGTTTAAATCAATCTAAAACCTGATCAAAACCATCTAAAACCTGGTCAAATCCATCTACAATCTGTTCAAATCCATCTAAAACCTGTTTAAATCCAACTAAAGTCTGTTCAAATTAATCTAAAACTTGTTTAAATCCAACAAAAACCTGTTCAAATTCATCTAAAACCTGTTTAAATCCATCTAAAACCTGTTCAAATACATCTAAAATCTGTTCAAATCCAACTATAACTTGTTCAAATCCATCTAAAACCTGTTCAAATCCATCTTAAACCTGCTCAAATTCATCTAAAACCTGTTCAAATGCATCTAAAATCTGTTCAAATCCATCTTAAACCTGTTCAAATCCAACTATAACTTGTTCAAATCCAACCAAAACGTGTATTTGTGGACTTTAACTGTATTTAAACTAACCTCAACTCACTTTAGACCTGCTTTACGTCCATAATCATTCCTCTCTATGTCGGTGGTACTTGTATAAACACATATATTGACAGTATTAGAGCATTTATTTCCAGTGTTGTTGTTGAAACTGCCGCTGTGCGTTTCCAAACAAATCAAACATCCTTCTTTGGCAGCGTTGATACGGACGGTGTGAAAACGGCCCGCGTCGTTCAAAAGCCTGGTTCAGACTTGACCGTTGTTTCTGTGGCGACCGCTCAGTGTTTCCTGGAAGCTCTCCCGGTCCGTGTTGCTGTGATTGGCACGTGGTATTGTGCGACTACGGCGTGTGGTCCCGCTTTGTTTGTGTGAGTTTTTGCAGCTCTGAGGACACGAGCGGCGGGTTTCTACCACTGACAACATCCAGGCAGGGAAACGCACCGCCAGAGCTTTTAAGAAACGGTTCAAAAGCACACGCTGATGGCTTCTTTCACTCGAGCTTTAAGGCTTTTGAAGTTAACAAAGAGACAAACTGGATGTCTACAATTTTAGTTACGTAACCTGTGGAGAAAAACTCGTGGAAGTGCATTTAGGCGCTGAGCAAAAAGGTCTTTTCTGAATCTGTCTGGATCCTGCAATAAAACTGACAGAAAGGTATTGATTTTAATGTAATTTTACACTGTTTTTGTGGCGTAATCATTTGGTTGACTCTTACAATCTGTTATTTTCTAAGTAACATTATTTTTTGTATTAACATGGAAACACATTTTTTAATACCGACAATGTTGAGAAGTGACATATTGAAATTGTCAAGAATTTTGTTAGTTTTTCTTGCAAATAAACAAAAAAAATATATAATTTGCATTTGTTTGTGTCTAGAGCAGCCACACCTTTTAAAACACAATAAGAACACAAATATTTTATAATATTTGAGATTGTGTCAAATTTTAAAAACCTTTTTCCACTGCTACATTTTATCCTTGAAATTTAAAGCAAAAAAGATTAAATATTCAAGAGATTCTGACAAAGACTAATGCCTGATGTCACAGAATCTTCAAAACTGTAGCTCTTTATTTGTTATTTATTACTATTTGGTGATAGTAACATTATGCCTGATTAGTATATTTACATATTTTATTAATCTTTGACTTCTTAAAAGTTTAACAGGTTGAATTTGAAACTGCACAAACAATCGTAAAACCTTTTTTGGTTCATGTTGCTTCTGTGACACATTTTATAACCACATCTAAAAATCTTAAGGTTCAGTAAAGTGGACAAAGACTTTTTTAAAGCCCCCTGAGCAACTTTTAGCCCAAAATATATGAATTCTCACTCTCATTTTGATGTTTCTGAGACATGAGATCAGTAGAATTACGCCCTCAGCTGGACAGAAACCTCTCAAAAAACTAAAATAAAATAAATATTTAAATTATTTTAGGGATACTGATTAGCTACAAAAAAAAATAGCTAAGCCTGTGGAGATGAGACCTTGATTTACAATGAGATAATTTATCAAGAGGGTAAAGTCGCAGTGTTGTAAGTTTGAATAAAATCAGCGAGAATAATCCTGAAGATCTGCAGCAAAACACAAAGCATCATTAAAGGCACAACCTGGCTTCATCAGTAACTAATCAAGGCTTTTGTTGTTGTTGCTTTTCTCCAGTGAGCTGTGATTGGCCGAGAGCAACAAACAAAAGGTTTAAATACAGCCAAAGGAAATGTCTCTAAAGATATCTTCAAATCATAATCACTACATTTTGGAATCACGATTATTTTACACCATTACTCATTGACTTTGGAAATATGTTGGATTTACTAAACAAAACAGTGAATTCTCCTTAAAATAAGTAATATAATCAAACGTATAAATAAATAGCTTGAAAAATAAACAGGAATAATAATTAAGATAAATAAATAGTATCAACAAGCACTTCCAAAATCTCCTGGAAAACAAGTAATAAATAAAAACAAGTAATAAATAAATAAAAAAATAAATAAATAAATAAATAAAAATAAATAAATAAACAAATAAATAAATAAATAAATAAATAAATAAATAATAATAGTTTTTCTCAATTACATGGGTTTTGTGATCGTTGGGAGCCAAAATTGAAATTTAAAATTCGATTAATTGCACGGCCCTAGTGAGGATTACTTTATTTTTCGTGAATGTTCAGTCTATTATTAACCTCACAGGTCTGGTCTTTCAGGTGATTGTATTGTACAGTCTGTTACAATAAAAACTTGTGGAAAGCTTTACCTTCAAAGTCTACACAGAACTTCTAATGGACATGCACAGACTCTTACGTAACGTGAAAAAAGAGCAAAGCAGCAGCAGCAGCTTTTCAAACGACAACGCGGTGAAAAAGCAGAGCCTCTGGAAAGCGTCGTCAACGGATGATTGAAGGTTACAGTCATATCAACACTTTGTGAATATGACTGCGGCGCATCACAAAGCTGTTATTTTCCGTACATTCATTTTCTTTAAAAGGAAACTGCCTACAGTCTGTGGAAGTATAGCAGTGCAACCTTCTGGTTTGTACTTTTCTATAACGCTTTCAGGGTTGTTCAAAGTACAGTTTGTGACTTCACATTGACAGGTTACCGTCCTTAGATTCTCTTGAAAATAGATGTAAATTATTTAATCAAACTCATACAGGAAGAAAAAAAAAAACCCTACACATGAATCCATTAAATAAAAAGCAATGCATGTTATCTGTAAGCTCTTATTTCCCTGTAGCTTTGCCTTTGACCGACAAAAACACTAACAAACATCAAACATTTTATTTTCTCGGAACATGAGTCATAAATCTAGCTTTATCATAAACTGGTGTTTTCAAGAAAGTTAACGCCTGGGGGGCGGCATTAACACAAAAAAAACAAGCAACACAAAATTAAAAAAAAAAATCCTTTTTCTATTCCATAATACCAATTTTTTGTGAACTTTATCCTCAGTATTTGTCTGTTTAAATGCACTTTTAACTAAATAAAAGGAGACATATGAACGTTTGCTGCTTTTACAACATCATCTCCACAGTTTTTCTTCTCATCCTCAAGTCGCCTATAGCTTTATATTTTGAAGCTAACCGTAATTTTACACACATTTGCTTTTCTAACGTCTTATCTCACAAAACAATGCAAAGATTACTTGTATTTGGAAGAAAGGAATACAAGGCCATAGTTTTTTTATATTATGTATTACGTATAAAATGTATTCAAACCTCGAAAGCCCTGATATTTCCTCATATTTCTCTTTACATCAGCGTTATTTGTGACTCTGAACTATCTGACCTACCTGTTCTACCTAGATTTCATTTTGTTTTTTCAGTCTTTGTTTCTTTAATTAATTAATTTCTGAAAAATCTTTTATAAAAACAAACGTATTCAAACCTCAAATTCTCCTTTTGTGTACTTGGCATCGGGAACACTCACAATCTCGTCGTCTGTAAACTCTGGGAAACCCTGAAACAAAAGCGACATTGCCTCGATTAGTCTCGACGACATTTACAACACTATTAATTAAACTATTGATCAAGTATTACAGTTACTTACGTTAAAGTGCCAGAGAGTGAGAACGGCGACGACTGTGGCCGTCGTGGTCTGTCCTTTTCCGTTGGAGCAGTTAAAAACAAAAGCGGAGTGAGAATCTTCCGCCAAAGTGCTCTTCATGGCCTCCAGCAGCTTGTCGAAATCCTGACGACATAAACCAAACCAAAATGTAGAAAATGTAAAAGTAAACTTAATATCTCCAGAAAAAATTGAAGAAAAGCAAAAAACAACAAAACAGTGGACAGTCTTCAGTCTTTTTCATTTTAAATAATTCTTCAAAATGTTCTATTTGAGTCAAAACAAACTCTAATCTTGTTTTTTATGGTTTCAAATTATGAAATTATTCATGCTGTAAGTTTTGATTGCTGTCAAATAAATGTAATTAATGTGAGCAGACTTTGAGAGCGTTTTTAGCTGCTCAGATGTAAAATGTGTGACTTCATCCTAATACTTCTAATAATTTATCTTTATACAAGTCTCTTAAAAGACGGAGAACAATCTGACAGGGAAAATTTGACTAGATTTCTTTTCAAAGAAGTGATAAACACATTTTTAAAGCAGCAGGCTTCAATCTATGACAACAGAAAATGAATGATTATTTCTCCTAATTTGTTTTTTCTCGAGTAAAACTAAAAAAACACCCACGAGACTGTGTGAAAAGAGTCTTCCATGTTTGTGTTTGCATTCACAAGACAGCTACAGTTACTCTTATGAGTGTTATAATAAGTCATAATGTTTCTTAAGGTGTTTTTTATTTAAATAAAGTAAAAATAAGGCGTGATTAAGTGTCCTGTCTCCTCTCAGTGTCTCTGAGTGTGAGCAAACAAGTGAAAAAGTGAAAAGAAATGGTGCTTATGAGCTGAAACCTCCACTAACCACTAGAGGGCGCACTGTGACAGGCATCAGACGCCCTTCAGCTGAGTTTATCTTGTGTGATATGAAGTAATATGAAGTAATATGAAGTGATATGAAGCTTGAACAGTGTTACCTCTTCTCTGGGCGCGCTGCAGTCGGGCAGAGGGACGCGTCTGTAAACCAGGCCCTGATGGGAGCTTTTGTGCTGGTTGAAGATCTCTCGGACGGTTCGGCAGCTTTTGAACATCTTCATTTGTTTCTCCTGCTCCAGACTCACCTCCAGCCACTTCTGAGCTCCAAGGATCTCCTCTTTGAGCGCGGTCTCGAGTTTCTGGAGGAAATATTGAGATACGGTGATGATGCAGAGGTCGGTTCCTGTGTAATATTACAGTGTCGTACCTCTATCTGCTGCGGGTCGGTGCTTGGGACCGGGATCCTCTGGTCCAGACTCGAGGGCTCTCTGACCGAGTAGATCTGTCCGTTTCCCTCCAGCACCAGCTCCTCCTGAAGGTTCACCCACAAAATGTGTCTGTGCTTCCTCTTCTCGTCCGTCAGATGAGCCAGAACCGCCGCCGAGGCCTGACCACGCGAGATTTACGGACAAGAAGAACCCAATTATTACCAGAGAAGAAATCTAAAATATTTAAGACTTAAATAAATGTTAACAAGCTACTCTCCAAACAGCCCTCAACTGAAGAACAACATATTAGTGGAGTTTAAGAGTAATAGTGTTGAAATTAATAAATAATTGAAATAGTTAGTTGAAATAATTGCTGTTTCAAGGACTTTAATAATTCATTTTCATCACAAATACGGTTTTGTCTTAAAAAATATAACAGATATGCACAGCTATTATCAGAAAAGTAATAATAGACGATGAGTATGTTATGCTTTAAGAGTAATAGTGTTGAAAAAGGAAAAAGGAAAAAGGAGTACTTTAAATTTAAATAATACATAATTACTTTACCCTAATTACTATGAGTAGCCTCTCATTTCGAAAGCATCGACTCAAAAATGATTATTTAAAGTAAATAGTATAAATTATCAGTCAATTCTGTGTTTCTCCTTTAGTCTTACTTCAGTTCAACCCATTAACACAAAAGTTTCTCTTCGTTTTGGAAACTGGGGCCAAAAGAACCTTGTTTACATAAAAGTATTCCCCGTTGTTGTGAAAATAAATACATTATTCAACACGATTTAAGGCACAATCATGAAAATATACAGAGATAGATGAAGAAATGTGGCTGAATTTCTTTAAAAAACATACAAAAAAGCTAACACAAATAGTCTGTTCGATCTCAAACGCATCTCTAGAGTTGACGCTGATAAATGATGAAACAAAATGACTACTTCTGCTGATTTAAGTCTGAGATTATGTGTGACAGATCCAGAGTGAGAGTGGGCACCTCTGTGGTGGGCTGCGACATGCCGTAAACGGGCATCTTAGGCACTCGTCTGAAGTTGGCCGCCTTCATCTCCTTGAGAGTGCTGAGCAGGTCCGGAGCCAAATACTCGTCTGAAACCTACACAAGAGCACCGCGTTACATCCACAGCGTGTTATCGCGTGAAAGAAACGAGATAACAGACAGATATGCGGCTTATTTAACAGAGGAAACATCACAAAGTGTAACACCACATTCTCTTTGCGTGTTTCGTCCGCAGCGTCAATCAGAGTTACACGTTCTGCGGTTTTAAAATGAAGAAACGGAGAGTTGTTTGAGGCTAACGCGGCGCTCACCAGAACGCGAGCTCCCTTCGTGACCAGCTCCGGTGACGCCGTGAGTTCGGACAGGTTCGTGGAGGCCATCAGTCGGTAGAGCCAGGCGTGAGAGCACATCCACTGACTGAAGTTACACACGAAGGCCAGAGGGAACTGCCACGACGAAAACACGCTTAAAACCAGGGATAAATTCATCGAACAGACTCGTTTTAATGATAAGTACCTGTTCGTGAAGGTAGGCGTTGAACACAATCAGGTAAAAGTATCGCTCCAGACTCTGCAGCGTTCGGTTCAGGAAGTAGTCTTTGGTGCTGCTTCCCTGAAAAACAAACACATTTTCACTTTAAAGGCTCTTTTTGTCTCATTATTGACAAGTTACACGCTTTAAATATTAAAACAATGTGGTGTAAGTTACTGGAAATTACAAAATGAATGATAACTTGAATGCTAACTTGAATAAACATGCAATATACAAACATAAAACACTAAATATCCAATGTTATTAGACTAATACTAGTAAAAGTAATAGTAAATCTTAAATAATGTGCTTTTTTGAGGACTTTTCCAATAAATCCAAAGCAAAGAGACAGTTCTGAGACAAAGATTTAAATCTGTAACTGGTTAAAAAACTGATATAGCTAATAAGATAATATCCACATGGTTCTGCTTTAAATAATAATGAAAAACAGACAAAAACTAACCTGTATCTGATAATCTTCTCCGATTCCTTCCAGTTTACTCTTGTTCTCGTAAATAGCTTCTTTTATATTGTGCATCTCCGAACACAGACCGATAGCTTCGTCGACCTAGAAGACAAAAAAAGTGACATAAACAAGATTTAAATCCATAATTAAGTACTTTTCGTCCATTGTTTTGAAGGTTCACACTGTCACAAACAAAAAAACAGCAGGTTTCTTTGTATATTTTACACTGTTTACAAAATGTGAACCATAAAAAACACACGTGAGAACAAAAACAAGCTCATTTTTTTGTCTAAAAGCTGTCAAAAGTGCTTCGTTTATTGAGAGACATGTCTGCTATGGAGCATTGTATATAATCTTTAAACGTGAAAACATGTTTAAACAATATTAATACCTCTTGCATGACCTGTTGTCCATCGGGCAGTTTGTTGATGAGCGTCTGAATGACCTGAAACAGTGGTTTTGTCTCTGGGACGGCGGCGTTCTCCGTCCTGGAACAGATAATTGAGCCGATTATTCACCGACGACGCGTTAAATCGATCGAGCGGACGTTCAAGCGAGTCTTATTTACTCTGGAGCCCGCCGCGACTCTCCTCTGAGGTGATTCATGACCAGCGTCCCGAGGATCAGGGCCAGGTTGGTGCGTCCCACTCCGACCTGACAGCTGAAGAGGAGAGCGGGCAGCGGGCGGGACGCTTTGGGACCGAGACACAGGCTGGGGCTCTCCTGAAAACACACGACAGGACACTTTCTTTTATTTAAATGAGCCACTTTTGGGGTTCTTACACCTTTTCTAAGTTCAAATCAGCTCTTTCAAGGTGTGTTTTCATGTTTTTCAAGCACGTTACATCTTACTCCAGTAAATTACATGTTAACATATATATATTTATGTAGTTTTTCTCATTTAAATCTATTGTGGCATGAAAAAAAAGACCGCAATATGACATTTCCATCTTAAATAGTTTAAATTGTTGAATACTTTAGAGCACAAACAAGGGATAGTTCAGACAAAAATTAAATCTGATCAAAAAGATGTTTATTTATTGGATTAAAAGCCCTTTCAGTTTGAAGATTTAATCCACATTTTCACCATAATTTGTCTTTTTCTCTTCAGCCAGCGATCAACGTAACAGCATTGTGCATTATTAAAGCAACACAATCAGAATTTAAAGCACTTTCAAGCACTTTATCCAAAATTCACAGACTTTTACAACTTTGAAAACACATTCGAGCATTTTTTAAGTATTTCAAGCACCCTAAACTTTCACATTACGGGACGGGACAGCGTTGGTGGCTTTGATTGAGCCCAAAAAAGGGCAAAAAAGGAAGAAAAGAACATCCTGCGCGAGTGACTTCTAGATTAATCCTTCACACCGGAGAAAGAGCAGATTAAAAATAACCACTTTGACCTTTTCAACAGTGAGAAACTCCAGATGTAATGTTCCACGTTTTAATAACTTCAAAGTCAGATCAAAACATCATCGGTTAAAGCGACATCTGTATAAATACGACTCAGTGGAAAAAGGGAGAGATGTTTAAATACAACTTCAAGAGTGACTTTTTTTTTTACCCTGAGTATGTTCACGAAAGCGTCGAAGTCCTCTTCCAGCGGCGCTCCCTCGGTCGGCAGCGGTAATCTGTAGTACCTGCGACAAAAAACAGCGTTACACAGAGCGGAGCCGGTGTTTTGTCAATACAGACTCTTAAATAGGTCAAGTCCCCTCTGTTTTTATGAACCTCACGGGACGAACAAATAAAATGAGCCACGAGGGACGAGGGGGATGTGAAGCTTGATAAAATGTCATTACGAGGATCCAGCAGGTCTCAAAGGATATATTTAAGAAGATGTGTCTATACCACACGTCAAACTCAAGGACTCTTTGCAATGTTTTCCCTTCAATACATTTGGAAGGTGATATTTTAGGTTTTAGTTGGATTTCAAGAGGTTTATATTGACTTAAACAGGTTGTAGTTGAATGTGAACAGGTTTTATATGGATCTGAAGAGGTTTTAGTTGGATTTGAAGAGGTTTTAGTTGGATTTGAACAAGTTTTAGTTGGATTTGAGGTAGTCGTAATTGGATTTTAACAGGTTTTAGTTGGATTTGATTAGGTTTTAGCTGGATTTGAAAAGGTTTTATATGGACTTGAACTCATTTTAGTTGGATTTCATTAGGTTTCAATTGGATTTTGACAGTTTCAGTTGGATTTCAAGAGGTTTATATTGACTTAAACAGGTTGGAGTGTGAATGTGAACAGGTTTTATATGGATTTGAAGAGGTTTTAGTTGGATTGGAAGAGGTTTTAGTTATATCTGAGCAGGTTTAAGTTGGATTTGAACAGTTTTTAAATGGTCTTGAACAGGTTTCGTTGCATGAAAACAGCCACGTTATTACAAACAGTACGGAAAATGACCCCATTACATCTAAAGGTGTAGTACTCTATTTATAATACTATAAAGTATACTATAAAAACAAAAAGCTGAATTTTCTTTCAGTTAAAAAACATATCTCCAAATAATCATGAATGTAGTCGTAGTAGAAGTGCACTGTGAGTACTTAAACTTGCATTTGAACACTGGGCTTTGTTCAAAAATCCAAAACTACTTGCAGAAATATAATTCACAAAGATAAATAACAAACCCAGGCTTGGTTAATCTTGCTCTAAATTAAAAACTAACACTGAAGATGTGAAAGCAAGACTAAATCTAAACCACTTTTGAAGAAGCCACCTCCAAAATAACAATATCTCCAACATCCTCCTGTTTTTTCTGCACAAATACAAAGCTTCAGTCCCGTCCTCGGAGAACAATATATTCCGTTGGCCTGGAAATGTCATGATCTCCCAAAACGGGATACTGCAATCTGTCTTTTTCTTCTTTTATGTCCTTCTTTCAGGCTTTGCACAAACAAGCCTCACTATTTATAACCCCGAGGGGCAATAAAGCACAATGTAAACAACCTGTAGGCCGGCATGGTGAACACGGGCCTCTTGTAGACCTCCTCCGTCACGTGGATGTCCTCCTCGCACGTGATGGAGATCTTCTGCGGCTCGTCTTTGAAGAAC
Organism: Rhyacichthys aspro; assembly: GCA_036850595.1. Taxonomy (NCBI): domain Eukaryota; kingdom Metazoa; phylum Chordata; class Actinopteri; order Gobiiformes; family Rhyacichthyidae; genus Rhyacichthys; species Rhyacichthys aspro. The sequence continues at coordinate 3,297,116 of CM072166.1, read as the reverse complement.
TCGATGTCGCTGTAGACGTAGAAGACGTTTTCGTTGAGTTTGGCGAAGTCGTGGAGCTGCAGCGAGAGGAAAAAAAAGACATTTAAGAGTCAGAATTGTCCGATAATCATCCATAAAGTAAATCTGAGGCACATTAAAAATAGAGAAAAGCTGCCAAGATCAATTATAAATGGAAGAATGGGCCTCTTTAAAATCTACCAACCTTTTTGATTAAATGTAATAAAAGACAAAATGATGTAAAAATTCAAGATGATAAAGATAACAATGCTTTCAGAGTGATTTGTGTGACTTTTTTTCGGGTAAAACTGATCATTTACGTCTTATTATTGGACATTTATCGAGACAAAACAAACAAAAAACAACTAAAAATGCTTATAATATAAATGTGAAGCAGCCTTTAGGTAAATTTAGGGACCTTTTGAGTTCACTGGAGCTTTCTGACGCAAAGGAATAGTTTTATTCATGTGTTTTTTCAGCGATTTTTATGAAAACTGTCAAAGAATCATGCTCATCTTAGCCCAGTTTTCTCAAATATTACGAGTCAGAACAGTTGCAGCTCTTTATAACCCAACAACTTAGTTAATGACAGCGGTTTGTGGATTAGTGGTTTATCAATAAAGGTCCAAAAACACCTCCATTTTGTCTAATTAAACTGTTCTCACACCTCTTTCCTGATGGTGAGCTCCAGACTCTCGACCGACGCTTCCTTCTCGAGTCCGTGAAGATTCTCGTGCAGGTTTTCCTTTTTCCTCGGCGTGTACGGCACAAAGTCGTCGTCTTTGTGAAGAAAAACCACCGGCTCCTCTCTGACGCAGAAGAATATCACCTCCTGTTTGAGCAAGTTCAATACTCTGAGTCAGCAGTGGATCTTTAAGGCTCTTAAGTTGAGAAAAGACTTGAGAATAACAGTGTTTTTGATACTGGCTTCAAGAGTGGGTTTAAAGATTAGTATTATCTGTTGGTTTTGTTTTAAATGGTCTTGAGCAGGTTTTAGTTGGATTTGAGCAGGTTTTAGTTGGATTTGAGCAGGTTTTAGATGGATTTGAGCAGGTTTTATTGGATTTGAGCAGGTTTTAGTTGGATTTGAGCAGGTTTTAATTGGATTTTAACATTTCAGTTGGATTTGAGCAGGTTTTAGTTGGATTTGAGCAGGTTTTATTGCATTTGAGCAGGTTTTAGTTGGATTTGAGCAGGTTTTAGTTGGATTTGAGCAGGTTTTATTGGATTTGAGCAGGTTTTAGTTGGATTTAAACATATTTCAGTTGAATTTGAGCAGGTTTTAGTTGGATTTGAGCAGGTTTTAGTTGGATTTAAACATATTTATGTTGAATCTGAGCAGGTTTTAGTTGGATTTGAACAGGTTTTAGTTGGATTTGAACATGTTTCAATTGGATTTGAGCAGGTTTTAGTTGGATTTGAGCAGGTTTTAGTTGGATTTAAACATATTTCAATTGGATTTGAGCAGGTTTTAGTTGGATTTGAACAGGTTTGAATTGGATTTGAGCAGGTTTTAGTTGGATTTGAGCAGGTTTTAGTTGGATTTGAACAGGTTTCAATTGGATTTGAGCAGGTTTTAGTTGGATTTGAGCAGGTTTTAGTTGGATTTGAACATATTTCAGTTGGATTTGAGCAGGTTTTAGTTGGATTTGAGCAGGTTTTAATTTGATTTGAGCAGGTTTTAGTTGGATTTGAGCAGGTTTTAGTTGGATTTGAGCAGGTTTTAGCTGGATTTATCACAGTCTTCGGCCTCTGACAAAGGATGCGACGTGCATTTTAGTAGCTGACCCTAACAACACAACCATAATCCATCGTAACAGCTGCACATTTTTAATTTCTACTGTTTAACTTCATCTCCGCTCGTGTGTCCTCAGATATTTACAGACAGCAGAGACAGACAAAGGCGTAAAAGTGTTCAAAACCGGGCCCGACCTCGTGTCCTTGAGCCTGGAGCCTCTGCAGGACCTGTCTGAACCCGTTCAGACTGGGCTGGCCCATGCCGTACAGCGGGTACGAGCCTTTGACTTGGCGGAAGTTGGGCGCCCCGTAGCTGCCGGTGGTTTTCAGGACGTCCGCTTTACCGTACACGTCCTGGACCATGAAGCACTCGCCCTGGAGGGAAATGAAAGGGAAGGCATTCAATTAAACCCAACTTATTACAGAACAGGCGTCTACTAAACCTCTGCAGCTTCACTTTTCTCTCTTTTTATGGGTCGTCATTGAGAAATCACTACTAAAGGCTGGAAAAGTAGCAAAAATAGCCTGTATTTAGGAATTACAGCACTACAACTAAACGGGAAATAGTCCAATGATAAATTATAGTTCCTAAAAAAAGTCTGCTTCACAGTAAAACAGAACATAATTTAAAACACCAAAAGAAACAATTATCTGGTCTGTTTTAGAGTCATTTTTTATATACAGACCCTATCTTTTTAGTCTTTTTAATTTAGTTTTAGTTCAAGGGAATAAAGTAAGACTAAATTGGAAAAAACAAAACACTAGGAATACTATTTAACAGTTAGAGCCATTCGTGAAGTTAAGTCAGACACAGATACGTTCTAACTCTTCATTGATAAAGGCAGACTATGTTCATTTAAACCCTGCAGCAGAAGAAAACACTTACTGTGACATCTGCCGTGTGATTTAATTAAGACACAGACAGAGCCATTGTTCATAAACGAGGTCACGTCGACACGAACGAGAGGTGAGGACATGAAAATGTGTCCGCGACGTAAATCTGTCCTCATTTTAACACGCAACACCAACACGAACGAATGAACAAACGCTCAGTGTGTTTCTGGAGCTGACGAGACCAAACAAGACTTTTAAAAACTTGGATGTTGCCATTAATTAATATAAAGAAACCTTTGACTTTTTCCGGTTTATTCACAGCTTTCATTCATAGAGCTTTTGCCACTTTCCTACATTTTAAGGACTCACTTTTTAATGCTATAGTTATGTGTTCTGTGTTAAATGCAATGTTTAAATTCATAAACCAAGAGCTGCACGACACCAACTCCTGAAATATAACTGTTTATCACCAGAACAAAACATAATTTATTCATACTTTTCATGTTTCACTTGCTGTTTTTGCTCATTTTAAGGATTACAAATCGTCCGATCGTCTGAATGCAGCTTTTCTAGACCATGTGTTGCAGACTTCTTGTCGCACGTTTCACAGAAAACACCATCTTATCTCATCTCTCGGGAAAAAACAATAACAAAAGACGAGGAAATGAATTAGCGTCGAATGAACGAGGTGCCGTTTTCATCACCGACACTAATGGGCGCATTCACATTTTGTTTACATTAAAGCTTATTGACTTATCGTTGGTTCATTTAATGGAAAAGCAACAAGTGGGTCACGTTAAATGATGAGATACGGTAATTCGATAAGTCGACTTATCTGAGAAGTCCATTTCCTCTCCATTTCTGCTACGTTTCCTTCAGATAAGATAAAGATGATTTAATGGATGACAAAATCCATGAGGAAAGAAGTGAATACACACCAATAAACTAGGTCTGCCGTGAAAGAGCCAGACTACAAGATAACAATGCATATTATATATAATTAACTGGGGTTTATTATGTAGGAGTAATGCTGTATAAATGATAAAGTGGTTATAAAGTGTTCAATAAATGCTTTACACTTGTGCACACGTTTATAATACCAACAATATTTATAAGAAGTAAAATAAAACGTACATAAATGAGAGGAGAAACAAAAAAGAAAGAAGAAAAGAAGTGAATAATGAGATATAAACCACGGTATAACATTTAACTTATAGCAGTCGTTTAGTGGAATAAATAGTCACTGTCTTCCTGCTGTTGATTTGAGAAATTAAAATCAATCTAATTAAACTAAACAGTGCTAAAAGAAGTGGCATAAATGAGATGCAAATGAGTAAAAAGCTTTATCTTTGTTTACTTTACTTCGGATCAATTAAAAGAAATCATTTGTTTAATTTCTGTCCCAACTCAAAAGCCTAATAAACACTTTGAGTAGTTTTATTGTGTTGACTTTGACTGTTACAAGTGTGTATTCAAGCTTCAAACTGCAATAATCGGAGGATGTGATTAGCGTTCGGACATGTCCCCGGGTTTAAACGTCCGTGTGTGTCGACGCGACGAGTCTGAGCTGCAGCAGCGAAGGTGACGGAGCAGATCAAAGCCTGATACGAGGGTGACAACAGCGCCTTCAATGGTCACTGCAGATCATAAAACAACGCATGACAAAGTCTCTACAGCGTCGTGTGACCGTGAAAACACTCCGGACAGCACTGAGTGAGCTGCTAATAAAAGCCGAGTAAAGGATATCGCCAACATTTTGATTCTGGTAATGTTTCTTTTAAGCAGTGGTGTCAAACTCAAAGTGGTGAGGGGCCACCGTAGTTAATAAGAATAATTTCAGGGGCCGAAGATGGTGACATTTGGAAGCTTTTGTTAAATTTTGAATGTGAGAGTTCATCTTCATTTTAGTCTTACACAAGTTATCTTTTAACTTTAATTTCATCTGTTTATGGAAACTCTTTGTAGTTGGATTTCAGCAGGTTTTAGTTGGATTTAAACAAGGTTATTTAGATTTGAATAGATTTTAGTTGGACTTGAACAGGTTTTAGTCAGATTTGAACATGTTTTAGTTGGACTTCAACAGGTTTTAGTCAGATTTGAACATGTTTTAGTTGGACTTCAACAGGTTTTAGTTGAATTTGTAGCAAAAATCAAATTCATTAAAATCTAGAGCCAAAAATATAACTTTCCAAATGTATTGGGCCACATAAAACACTGCAAAGGGCCGCATTTGGCCCCTGGGCCTTGAGTTTGACATGTGTGCTTTAAAGTATTCTCTTAGGTCTGAGCCATCTACTGCGTCATTTTTTTTGTTTTGTTTTTGTTTTTGTTTTTTGTGAAACAACCTCATATTTCATATTTTATGATGTTTTTACAAATTTGGAAATGCGAGGTCAGGTCAGGTCTTGTTTTTGGTCTTGACTCTGCTGTACTTTGGGAATGTGCAGCTAAACACTGCAATCTGTTGATTTGTTGGTAGATAAATCCTTACTCGAGTAGAAAATAAGGAGCGTCAAGTAAAACGTAAAAGCAGAAGTGTTAGCACATTAAAAAAATCATGTTTAATGTACTTTTTTCTGTAAAACAAGCTACTGTTTATTAGCAAGAGTTGTTTCCAGTTTTATATGAAGCTGGTGTTGTGCAGCTCTAGCTTCATTAATAAAAAGATTGTATTTATTGTCTACATTGAGAATCTATGACGCTCTTCACACTGTCACACACTAAGATTTACTTTCTTCTTTTTATTAATTACTGGCAACACTTCCAAATTTTTAAAGTTTACCTACAATATGATTGAAATCTCATTTATTTATTTATATTTAAGCAGCAGACACCACTTTTGCTCGAGCAGTTTCCTTCACGCTTGAACTAAGAGTCTGAATTCTGACTTATCTCAAAGCTTATGTTTCACGTGTGTTTCCGAGTCTTACCTGCACCAGGTAGTGCTCGGGCATCGCGTCCGAAATCCGCCCCACTTTGTAGTTGGTCTTGAGGATATCATCGTGAATCTGGAACTCCTGTCTGCAGTTGTACCTGGAAAACCGACAGCAGTGAGTCTGGGAGCCACCGAGACCGCGATTCAATTATCAGAGGGTATTTGCAGAGCCGGGATGGACAAACGAGACGATAACGGGGGTAAACAGTGAGCCGGGGGGCAGCGGGGAGGTGATCAAAGGGGATTAACACCCGATTGAGAGAACGCGGATTCGAGGAGGGACTTACGTGATGACGACGGGGGCCACTTTGTTGGTGATAATGGACTTGGCCTTGCCGCTGTGTATGCTGACCGTCTGGAAGGGGCTCGCGCTCAGGGACGTCCTGCTGTCGGCCATCCCGTTGCCGTGGTGACTCTCGAGGGCGGAAGAAACGGTTTGTGGCGCTGCGCTGGCCGTTGTACCCATGCTCCACAAGCAGCTGCGAATGACACGGCGGCGGGTTCAGAAACAGGAAGCAAACACGACCCGAACGGCTCCAACAAAACAGGAATCAACACAGTCAGATTTGTTTGAGGAGAGAGATATTTAAAGAGAGGAAAGCTGTCTTTGATCTGAGTTTCTGGTTTTGTATTTGATAAAGAGAGAATGGATCTGATAAATTAAATACTCTAGTTTACAAATGTTTCCATGTTTTTGACACAGAGTAATGTTTTTTCCAGTTTCAAATGGTTTTAGATGGTTAATAAAGTCAATAAAGTCAATCAGATTCAACAAGAAAACTGAGAATTATTATAGTTTAGAAATAACAGTCTTATTCTGGCTGTTTAGAAGTCGAATTTACGTACTTCCCAAGCACTTTGAATGTCCAATAATGCTGTGAATAATATGTTCAAAGCTACAAAATAAGCATTCCAAACGAGCCATTGCAAGAATGTTTGTGTTTCTTGGTAAAGTATTTGGAGAGATGCCAGCGATCAGCAAAAATGAAAATCCTAAAGTCTAACTAACACTTCGATTTGAGTCCAATTCCGCCCTTTCAACAATTATAGCTTGAGATAAGCAGCTATACACTTAACACAGCACTGCAACGGATAAAGACATTGAGATTATTCACAAAATATCCTCTTTCTATTAAAGATTTTATGCAGTTTTACGTGTTTACAGTGATGCACTTCATTCTCTTGTTAAGTACTTTTACTCAGTGCTACTACAAAGAGCAATAACTTAAGTCCCATCATCATTGGTTTAAAGGTTTGTTTGAAAGACTTCCCCAAAGACACAGAAGAAAACTGAGGTCACACGAGAGAATACAATTGTCTCCTCATCAGAGTGCGTTTAGATTGAGTGAATATGTATGAAAAAGACAGAATATGACCATCGGAAAGAAATAAAGGAGAGAAAACACCAGTATTTGACAAGTAAATGATGATCTCTTGTAAAGTACAGATAAAGATAAAGCAGAAGAGCCTTTAAAGAGACGTAAAGGTCAAGCCAAGTGCTCATAAAGTCACCATTAATCGCAGCCCATTCGTTTTATAAGCCTCAGATGTTATCGTGTTGTCGTTGGAAAAGCCAGAGCGCGACTTTATTTACATTAAAGCCTTGCCGCTTGATACGGAGCGCGCTCACATCCTCAGACGAGCCCCGGGCCGCCGTGAAACTCCCTCCCCCTCAGAATAAACACGGAGCTTAGCGTTTAGCGGCGCAGATAAACAAACGAACGAACAAACGAGGAGGCTGGACGTGGGACTGGTTTCCAACGAGAAGCGCGGTACAGCTCTGTTAAACGTGTCTGGATTGTGAAAACTTTGTGTAGAGGACAATACTGTGATACTTTTGGTACCGTTTTATAACAACACAATGGAAATGGTCCACGGTGATGAGAACTAACATGCACTTTTTCTCCAATAAAGCTGTCTTTCTGTAGTAAAAACATATACCAAAGAAAAAGAAAAAGCACCTGTTGCATGTTATTTTTTATTTTTTTTTAATATAACCATAATGTCATTAGCAAAAAGTGGTATAATTTACTTACTATGAGGCTGTTTTTGGTACTTAACTTGACAACACAGTGAAAAAGATGCTAAAATATGAAGCAAAGCACACTATTATTTGTCAAATAACCAAAAATAAGCAGAAAATTTGCTATTTACTGATGAAACTATAAAACCAAATGATAAAACTACAACATTTTCTCATATTACGTTTAAATATTGTTGCATCTCACAGTCTTTTTTTTTTTTTTTTGTAAATTGGGGAAGTACTGTGTGGGCTTTATTTAATGCAAGATAATTTACTCACATCAACAACAGAAACTTTTCCAGATGTAACCAAGAAGACAATAACCAAGATGACAATAAGCCTTTTTACAACATCTGCTCCACATGTGTTTAATCCACACTATGTTCATAAAGAAAACGTGTAAGGAAGCACAAACGCTCCATAAGGAACATCTTATTTTTAATGGTACAATCCTCAAACGCATCTAAATACGAGCCACTGAAATAAACACAAGAAAACAACAACAACAAGTCTGTGTTTTCTTTATGTTTCAGCCAAAAACTAATCAACAAACATTAGTTTTAGTGGAATTTCTCACCAGATCCTTCAATTTCCTACCAGCCCAAATAATTAAGACAAAATGACATTAGATATGAATGATTTAAACTGTTGGTTGGGAAATTACAATCATAAGAACTGCCATGTGACCTTTTTCAGTTCCTCAAGTTCTTGCATTGTCTTTATTGTCGCTTTTTTTTCAAACAGGACACAAAAATTCATTACTACAAATAATCCACTCAGATGTTAAATTACTGCCAGTGCATTTGATTGAGTTTTTCCAAAGCCCTTTTTTGGTTTTTCTAGCATTGTATCTTTAAAAACATGCCACTTTTCCACATCTAACATTAAACAATTACGTTTTTGGCGTATTTTTCGCACTATCATCAGCATTAGACCCATTTAATCCCAAAACTACTGCAACAGCTCATCCCACATCTTCACCAAATGTGAGCGGCACATCAGCGCTCCATGTGGTGCAATAAACTGAATAAACACAGCTTCTGCACCGCAATGGAAACTCGGGAGGAATAAACTTGTAACCTCTTCAAACGGCGCTTCCTTTAGAGCCCAATAATAAAGTGGATGTGACATTGATGCGGTGAAAAGTGACACTCGGCTCCTCGTGTAGCTTTCGTCGGGGTTTTACATTCGGTCCCAGAGCAGCTCCGTCTTTGAAAAGAGTCCACAGTGACTCACTCGGCTCTTTGTTGTGTCTGGAGCTGAGTGAGCTCCACCGAGAGAAGGATTTACCGATAACGCTTTGTCCAGAACAATAACGAGTGCTTACAACGGAGTAAAGATAAGAGTAACTAATATTTATGAACCTAACACAGATTTCAGAGCGTTATTTAAACTTTGCTCTGGTCAAATATTTCCAAACGGCGCCGTATTGAGAAAAAGGAGGAACAAAAACTCACATTGCACCAAATATGTGACTATTACAGAGCAGTAGGAATATTTGAGGAAGTCAAATGATCCTCCTGTTTGGATTTTAAGGTGTTAACGTTTGAGCTTTTTCTACAAAGTGCACATTTTTCCTTCAATTGCTCCAAAAAAACAGTGAATAAACTATTTATACGTCTTTTACTTTTAACTTTTTTCATTTCTTTAAGTAACTATGGTCCACATCCTTCCTCACCTCCTCTAAAAAATATAAAATAATAAACTTTTTAGGCCCATATAAGGTTGTAGTGGGTCTGTCCAATATATAAATATATCATTGTTGTAATATTTCTATCGCAAAGACGTCCTGAACTGCAACAGAGTAAAGTAATTAATAAAAATATAAACATAAAAATGTCCAATGAGATCAAATTGAAGTTATTTCTTTTTCTTTACTGGATTGCAGTGATTAAAACCAGTCTACAGGACCAAAAAAGAGCTTACATAAAGAAACAATTTAAAGTTAAGTCGACATGGATGGATGAAAAACATCAAATATTACGGATATAACTGTAAATACGGATAAAGTTCCTGGTAAATTGGACATAAGCGAGGTTTGGTGTTGTTCTAGTAGTTAGATAATGTAGTATAGTGGACAAATGCAGATATATTTCTCCCAAATAACGGAATATAATCACTTTCTGGTCTTGTCTTATCAGCTTAATTAACATAAATGGTGATTTTTAATATTTTAAACGGCACTATACCTCAAACCAGTCATCACCCCACGTCTAAATGCAAGTTATGACTGTCAATAAAGTCTGTATATAATCCAAAAAACCCAAAAGCTCACAAAGCTGGGGCGTGCCACTGTCTACCGTCGTATAAAGGTCTTTAGTTGAGTCAGATTAAAATATTTCTGCAGAATAAAAGTTACATGCAACAAAAACTGTGACCTCTTCTGTCATTTCCTTCCAGAGTTGCTCCTCTAATCATCATCTCAACAAACTTTCAATCGAAATATCGCAAATCTTATCACTGAAATCTAAGAAAGTTTGTCTGTATTTTGATGACAGAAAAGAACCAGCCAAAGGGAACACACAGTGCATCCAAGAGAAGCCCGTTTCTCTCAAAGTGCCTTATAAGGAAGCACGGTTTTCACGACAAACCAGTCTGAAGCTGCCCAACTTCTATTTGAGTCCTCACCACATCCCGAAAGCATCTGAGCTGCCATCATTTTTGACAACCACAAACTCGAAAACTCCTCTCCAGTGCCTCGTTGTCCACGTTCAACAGCGAAACCTTACGTGTGAGACGAGGAGCGCTGTGTCCCGGAGCCTTTCCTCTGCTGCCTGTTATCCGCCATGGTCCAAAAGCACTGTGAGAACTTGGCAGGAGATCCAAAAAAAAGAACTCTTCCCCCTTTAAACCACCCACCGCCCACCACCCGTCGGTCTGTGGGAAACACCCCTCTGCAGCGGGGAATTCAGAGTGCCCCGGCGCTGGGCATGGGGCTTTACCAGCACTCTCTCGCTCTGCGCTTCCTTCGGGGCGTCCCGCTGTCTCCTATCTGATGCTGGGGACTGTATCCAGCGGGTCTACGCTCCGAGGGAAGTGGCGGGACATCTGGCGGCCAGATGACTCAAGTCCAGCCCCGTTCCAGTGGGACAGGCTGCACGAAGACGACACAGTTGGCTGCTGTACAGTGAGCAGCGAGAGTGTGAATCAAAACCTCTCAATAAAAGATTCAATTGACTGGAATTAATACAGAAAGAGGGAACACAACCCAAAACATTTATATTTCAAAGACTTTAATAGATCTTAAAGCTGCAAAGATGGACATTTTGTGTACATTTCATCTTTTTTTCAGGTTATTTCAACAGTTGCATGTACGTTTCATGCATCTGTCTTTGTCTTTTCATGCTGCCCTCATTATCAGCGCAGTTAACCTACTTTCTTTTGCCGTACGATTACATTTGGCAGCAGATCACAGCGATTACAGGGATCCACGGTGCACGCGTTAACATCCTGACTGAAGTTTTCGATTCGGCCGCGTGCAAAGTTTGCACACTTCCTTCACCTCTGCTCCGAGGCCACGCTGCAGACAGACTTTTAGGAGGAAGTCCCCGCTGCAGTCGTCAGCTCTGGAGGGAAAAAAAAAAAAGCAGGCGGCCGGGAGCAAGACCGGAGCAGAAATAGCCCTGGGTCATAAACATCCTTTTACAGATTCAATCAACTCATGACGAGGCTGTTTATTCCATCAGACTGGGTTTACACTGTTTAGAAACAACAGAGTCACATGTGAAGCCCACTGACCTACAATAAGTTCTTTATTTAAACGTTTTCCTGTATATTTAGAGTCATTGTTAATAGTAAATGCTATTTTCAGCTGCTAAACATAGCTTTATACAACCCACAAAGTTTAGATAATGAAATCTTTGCTTTGCTTGATCTAGATTTGCAAGAGGCTCGCCAAGTCAACTGTTTTTAGCAACTGAGAGCCATCCTGGTTTAGTCCAAGGTTTAGTCCGGGGTTTACTTCAGTGGTGTCAAACTCAAAGCAGTGAGGGGCCATGATGGTTAATAAGAATCGCTTTAGGGGTCGAAAATGGTGACATTTGGAGTTCATCTTCATCTGAGTCTTACATAAGTTATCTTGCAATATTTATTTCCTCCATTTATGGAAACTGTTTGTATTTGGATTTGAACAGGTTTTAGATAGATTTTAATAGGTTTTAATTGGATTTGGAAAAGTTTTAGATGGATTTTAATCAGTTTTAATTGGATATGAATTGGTTTTAATTGGATTTGAACCGGTATTTGTCAGATTTGAACAGGTTTTAGTTGAATTTGAATAGTTATTTGTTGAATTTTATAAACAGGTTTTAGTTGGATTTAAACAGGTTTTAGTTGGATTTTAACAGGTTTTAGTTGGATTTGAACAGGTATTTCTTGGATTTAAACAGGTTTTAGTTGGATTTAAACAGGTTTTAGTTTAATTTGAACAGGTTTTAGTTGGATTTTAACAGGTTTTTGTTGGATTTGAACAGGTATTTGTTGGATTTAAACAGTTTTTATTTCTGGTAGACTTTTTGCTTTCCTCATCCTAAATCTCAACTAAACATCTTCATTAGTCGCTGTTGTTTTTGTGAAAGGAACAGTATCTATTAACGTCAGACATTATTGATGGGTTTTAGAACAGACAAAACTAATAAATCTTAATCTGCACAAATTAATAAACAAATATTACAATTGTTTACTGGTACTGACATATTGTTAATGGCTTGATAGACTAGAAAACATTGTTAGAAAAATATTCGTTTTTGTTTTATTCCCATTCACAGATAGATTAGCTTTAGTCCCGTTTTAATTCTGATTTACGGCTGGTTTTATTCAAGTTTAAGACAGATTTTCTTCCCCCATCTTTCCAGTTTAGTGCTGGTTTAGAACTAGTTTGTAATTTAAGTTCAGTTTATGAGTCCTGGGTAAGTCCAACATCAGTAATAAGCAGAAATCGGGTGTTATCTTCTTGTTTATTACTCTGTGTTGTAATATAACGCTTCACATGAATGACTCAGCATTTCTCTGATATCTGTTAACAGAAGTAGCCGTGCACCCACACCGTCTTCTTGTAAACTTGACCTAAATCTGCCCAGATACCAGCCGGAGTAAGGCCATGGAAACCGTAGCCTCCCACGGTCCGCCAGCACCATTCAGGCCCGGCCCATTTACATTCAGCCCGTGTCCCGACTTCGCTGTAGCGCCGTCCTGAGACAAAAGGGGTCCCGGAGCAGACAGGAAGGAGTGCGCAGCTGCAGGATGCATCTGTGGCCGGGCCCGAGGAAGGATGCAGAGCGGTCTTCATTCACCGGGGAAGCAGGGGTTCCACATCTTTCAACACAACTTCCCAAATCGAGAGAGAAGGAAGATGGAGGCGGGAACTGCAAACTACTCTATGTGTCTATGTGAAATCTTTACAGAGAAATGGGGATTTATCAATGTCAAATAACAAAAGTACAGATGCAAGAAGTAAATCATTACAAACTGAATAATTACAAACTTTTTTCAAGGTCCGGGGGCCAAATGCAGCCCTTTGTATTGTTTTATTTGGCCCTCTAATAAATTTAGTAGGTGATATTTTGTGGACTTTGCACAGAAATAAGAGACAAAGGGTCCTAAACTATTCTTAAAATGACAAAATAACATTAAACCGGAGTAAATTTTTTAAAGGGACGAGGATTAAAAGTGCTAATTCACAAAATTTTAGTTTGATTTGAACTAATTTTACTTTCTTGTTCTTGTTTTTATGCACATTTGGACGAGATTTAGTTGGATTTACACCGTTTTTACTTGGATTTGAACAGATTTTAAGTAGTTTACAAGATGACGCATGAAAATGAGGTCATCAGAGGAGAAAATTCATGTTAAAAACTCTCTGTAAAGCTTGACACCACTGATTTACACTAAAATATACCAAAACAGTGCCTCACAATGGAAAAACTGGAACAAAAACTTAAACAAGAGGCTTCAATACCAGACAGTAGCAGATAATACCATCAGTATTTGGACGACCCTAATATCAGTATCAATATAATATTTCTCAGGCAGTTTTTGCTCCTTTTGACTTTTTAGCAAAGCATTATTTGTCCATATCTTAGTCTTCTTTATGGAAAAATGGAAAATCCTCAAATAAAAGACAGTAATGGCTAAACTAACGGAACATTTTCAGTGTTTTCACTCTGATTTTTCCAAACCTTTCCAAAACATTATTATTGATGACCTACTTGCTGTAAAACCAAGCAAAAAGCAATACTGAAAATGAGCCAAACCAAGGCTAAAAAGTAAGACCACACTCACATTAGAGCCTTTTGTTCCAAACCAAAGCCACCAGTCTGACCTGGGTCAAGCTAGAGTTCTCTCACTCATCTCTCTCTCTTTATTTATTTATTTATTTGGTTATTAAAAGGGTTCAAACTGAGGGCAAGAACAACAAACAAAAACTAATAATACAAAAAACTATATGTCCAATGAAAATAAAAGGATAAATCCCATTTTCAACAACAGTCCAATATTAATAACATTTTACTTTCATTGCTTTTCCTTTTTTGTCCCATCCCCCACCTCAACCTGCCTCTTTAAATATCACTTTAATCACATTAAGCATTTACAATTTGTCCTGTTTTTTTCAACACATACTCTTTGTTTGAGTTGTTGTTGTTGAATCCTGCAGATAATTAGCGTCACATTTTCCCTGAGACAGTTCGAAGGCCCACATCTACATAATGTGCTTCTTTGGCAGCGCCGCTCGTCTTATTCAAGGACCTCGGTCGCCATGGAGGCCACTCCATCGGTCTGGCATTGTTAAGCCTGAAATTCACATTAGAGCTCACAGCAGGCTCTGCTTGTGCACCAGCGTTCGGTTTTGGAAACAGTGCATTTGCTTAAAACAGAAACACCAAATACTTACTTGGATTTGAATTGGTTTTGATTGGATTTGAACAGGTATTTGTCAGATTTGTACAGGTTTTAGTTGGATTTAAACAGGTTTTAGTTGGATTTAAACAGGTTTTAGTTGGATTTAAACAGGTTTTAGTTGGATTTAAACAGGTTTTAGTTGGATTTAAACAGGTTTTAGTTGAATTTGAACAGGTTTTTGTAGGATTTGAACAGGTTTTTGTTGGATTTAAACAGGTTTTTGTTGGATTTAAACAGGTTTTAGTTGAATTTGAACAGGTTTTGTTGGATTTAAACAGGTTTTAGTTGAATATGAACAGGTATTTGTTGGATTTAAACAGGTATTTGTTGGATTTAAACAGGTATTTGTTGGATTTAAACAGGTATTTGTTGGATTTAAACAGGTATTTGTTGGATTTAAACAGGTTTTTGTTGGATTTGAACAGGTTTTTGTTGGATTTAAACAGGTTTTAGTTGAATTTGAACAGGTTTTTGTTGGATTCAAACAGGTTTTAGTTGAATTTGAACAGGTTTTTGTTGGATTTAAACAGGTTTTTGTTGAATTTAAACAGGTTTTTGTTGGATTTAAACAGGTTTTAGTTGAATTTCAACAGGTTTTGAGTAGATTTTTTGCTTTCCTCATCCTAAATCTCAACTAAACATCTTCATTAGTCGCTGTTGTTTTTGTGAAAGGAACAGTATCTATTAACGTCAGACAATAATGATGGGTTTTAGAAAAGACAAAACTAATAAATCCTCATCTGCACAAATTAATAAACAAATTTTAAAATAGTTTACTGGTACTGACATATTGTTAATGGCTTGATAGACTTAAAACGAAGAAACACCAAATACTTACTTGGATTTGAATTGGTTTTAATTGGATTTGAACAGCTATTTGTCAATTTGTACAGGTTTAAGTTAATTAAGTTTTTGTTGGATTTGAACAGGTTTAAGTTGGATTTAAACAGGTTTTGTTGGATTTTAACAGGTTTTAGTTGAATTTCAACAGGTTTTTGTTGGATTTAAACAGGTTTTAGTTGAATTTCAACAGGTTTTGGGTAGATTTTTGCTTTCCTCATCCTAAATCTCAACTAAACATCCTCATTAGTCGCTGTTGTTTTTGTGAAAGGAACAGTATCTATTAACGTCAGACAATAATGATGGGTTTTAGAACAGACAAAACTAATAAATCCTCATCTGCACAAACTAATAAACAAATCTTAAAATTGTTTACTGGTACTGACATATTGTTAATGGCTTGATAGACTTAGACTTAAATCTGTTACTGCACCAGTCCTTTAATAATTACCTCCTGTGATCATTAAAAACAATTAAGCTCTGATCCAAAATGACTCAAAGACTAACCTTGAAGAGTCTTTTTTAAAACTAAATGCTCTGGGACACCCTCCTGAGACCTCACTGACCTCTGCTCGACCCTCTAAAGGAAGACAGTGTGATAAACTAGCACCGTGTACAGTACAATGTAACAGGGCAATGGGGTTTTTATGTAATGCCCCAGAATAAAACATAATGGGAATTTGTCCTATAGTTGTAATGACATCTAAAACAATGCACTCTTTGTTTTAAATCAGGGGGACATGGGGCTAATAGGTTTCTATAATTGCACTGTATTTAAATTAAAGATGTTTTATCACGAATTGTTCATGGAAATGGAAAACTTGGAAAGAGAAGTGTGTACTCACAATGGTTTTAATATATTTTGTGAATCATTAAGTGGATTATTATGAGTTTTAACAAGTAAAAACAGAGCTTTTCTTCTTATCCTGTATATTCTAGTGATACAAACAGTGTGTTCTATATCTCGAGTCACTGATGACACTTATACACACTTTTCTTGCTGCAAACTTTAAAAACTAGACTTTAATTAACAATGGAATAGACTAAACTGACTAGAGGTTGATCACCATTCACACTTGCATTGACAATAAGGTCCGTTTATTAAATTATTCATCGTTCAGGGCTGCACAACAGACTGTCATCGCAAAAATGCTAAATACTGCTTGCACCAACTAAACCAAATGTGTTCCAAGAGCACACAATGGCTTTTAATCAACAGTCATGTCACATTAAACGCTTTTTGAGTCACACAATTTCCTGCATAAACTGAATTCAGAGATGTCCCCAAACAGAAAAGCACCAAACATACTCAGTTTTTAACATCCAGATCACCCCACTCTATGTTTGACTCATATCACAAGTTATATTCTTATCCCAGTAGTCAATAATATCATATAGTTTTCATAATATCAGCTGTATCAACCAGTATCTTAGCCCCACAATGTGCTACAGTTTAAAATCACAACACACAAGACTATGATCAGTCATCCAGCTTCAAACAGAGGAAGAACGAGCACACCTCGACAGGAAGTACTCAGTTGTAGTCTTTGCCGCTTCCTCCTGCAGCAGCTGTAAGTTTGAGTGTTGAGGTGAAGGGTTGG